>DF358496.1:38549-58036 GCA_000787875.1 Solanum virginianum
AAGTAGCCTTACATACCTTGCTGTATGACCTCGCTATTACCTTGAGATAACCTTTCCTTCCTCCAAATATTTATCTACAACATAGTAGGTGGTAAAACTAGTATTAGCAGCCAATAGATACATCTTGGTAGCCTAATCTCATTAAAAAATAACACACGGGCAGCAAACGTAAAGTTATAAACCCGAGCGTATTCTTTCAACCTTTCTACCCCTAATCATATTTTCTGATACACATTCTCATATACATAACACGTGCAGCCTAATTTAGTATCATAACAGTCTTAAAACATCCTATAAAGCACAACACATAATAATTCTACATAATATACAAATAGGCGGTATAACGTTACATTCCTTCGCTATATTTTGACGTCGACAATTCCAAACCTGTTCCAACTTTAACCAAACAGTTCCCACCATATATATACATAAAATTAGTCCTAAAATAGTTCAAAAATAGTCCTCAAAATAGGTGGAGGACATGAGACCATAGTCTCCAATCAATCAGCCCACAAGTTCCTATTACAAGCACAATTACGATATCACACAAGAACTTACTTTCGCGGACTGTAACAATGGTGAAGCAGCCTGGTTACATTACTACCAAAGCAACTTTTGTTAAAGACATAAGTTTCACTTCATAATAAAACCAACCGAGAAGAGAAAAGCCTCTTAATTAACAAGAAAAGTATACAACAATCCTTAGGATACATGCTGTCTAAAGTTTCTAGCAGATGTATAATTAGCGTATTTCTCTAGTTTTTATAAACAAACCATACTAAGTGCATAAGTAGATTTACTTACCTTTAAACTCAAGGTTTATAACTTCTTTAGGAATTCTTGTAAGGTCTTGAGGCTTGTTTTTGCACACTTTGAAAGAGAGCAAAGAACAACCAAGAAAAGCAGATTTTTTTGAGTCCAAGTTAAAATGGCTTCAGGGGGCTGTTTTCATCCCTTTTTAAAAGACTTCTTGGCCGACTTACTTTTGATTTCTTAGACTTAATATATTAGTTTGGTAATGTACCATTTTATCCCTTTCACTTGGGCCTTAAGGGGCTCCAAATTGATGGGCCTTTGCTGCCTATTATTTTCCCCTTTCTCTTAGTTAGTTTTGGCCCAATTCACTAAGTGAGTTTTGTTGTACTTGGGCTCTTTTTATTATTCATCTTGGGATATAAGTATAGTCCATTTGTAATGCTAAAACATGAGCTAAAGTTACACCCTTAACACAAATTTTATTCATAATCGGACTTGGACGGATTCGATGTTGGGCCTCATCTCCATCTAGCTCGCAAGTTTTAAAAATTGGCGCTAATTTGAAAAGCCATATCATGTTTCACGTGCATAGCACTAATACATGTAATATGTGGGGGGTTACATTTCTGAACTTGTTTCATAACTTAATCTCAAGAAACCTGTTAGCTCACTGTACATAAGTCTGGTTCCATGCTAGTAGCCAAATATTTATCATCTCTGTGGGCTTAAATCCCGAGTTATTGCAAAGTAAAAAACCGATGAGTAAAATAATCATTCTTTAATGCAAGTGAAAACATGCTAGGAAAATAATTCTCAATCAATCATAATTCTTGTAACTATAATACACTTCATGACGTGAAGAAACATGCTCAGCAATGATAGGTATTCTAGGGAAAAATCAACTTTAAAATGACAGGTATTGGTCTAGGATAGGTGGGGAATTTTCTAGAATTCCCCTAAAAAAATTTAAAATTTTTAAACTTCGGGGGACTAGGTCCACGACACGGACCTAGCGTGTACATGTGCTTTTTCTATCAAAAATTTTGAACGCACTTTCCAATCCTCGTCGAAGAAAATCAAAAAAATATAAGTCTGGGTTTGCGACCAAGGCATGTTGCGGCCCTGACGCGTACTCACATTGTCTCAGTTTTTGGATCGAAAAATTATTTTTCGATGCGGTTGGTCTAAAATCCAAATGAGGCCATTTTCTCACTCCATTTTTATTCTGATTGCAAATTCGATCTCGGGTTCGTAGTCGGTGCATGGAAAGATGCGTTATTTACAAGTCTCCCTTCTAGGGGTATTTTGATAATTTTATCGAGTGTCACAATATCTCCCCCTTGGGATCATTCATCCTCGAATGATATGGATGTTATGAATCAGCTCAAGGCATACAAGGTTACTCGAGCTAAATCAAGTGAAAATCTTCTAGATTAAGGGTGAAAATTTATCTTCAAGATCCTTATTGGGAGGCACACACAAGTGCAGAAATTTTTCTTTCATATCTTCCTCTGTTTCCCATGTAGCTTCTTCAGTGAGTTAGTTTCTCCATAGTACTTTAACTGAAGCAATATCTTTGGTTCTCAATTTACAAACTTGGTGGTCAAAAATTTGAATCAGGATTTCTTCATAGGACAAACTATCTTTAATCCCAACACTCTCAACAGGAACAACCAGGGAGGGATCTCCCAAGCATTTCTTAAGCATGGAAATATAGAATACCTGATTTATAGCATCCAGCTCTGCTGGTAACTTCAACTCATATACAACAACCAATTCTTCTCACAATCTAAGAAGGACCAATATATCGTGGGCTTAACTTTCCTTTCCTTCCAAATCTCATGACACCCTTTATGGCTGAAGCTTTTAAGTACACCCAATTATTTACCTCAAACTCCAAATGCCTCCTCCTAACATTGATATATGATTTTTGATGGCTTTGCATGGTTTTCAACCTCTCTTGAATGATTTTCACCTTCTGCATGGCTTGGTGGACCAAATCGGCCCTATCAATTTGGCTTCACTAACCTCAAACCACCCAATAGACGATCTACATCTCCACCCATAAAGGGCTTCATATGGAGCCATCTATATGCTAGCTTGGAAACAATTATTATAAGAAAATTTAGTCAACGGTATATTATCATCCTAGTTTTCTTTGAAGTCTATGACGCATGCCCACAACATGTCCTCAAGAGTCTATATAGTTCGCTTCGCCTGCCCTTCTGTCTGAGGGTGGAAAGCTGTACTAAGATTCACCTTCGTACCAAGACCTTTCTAAAAGGACTTTTAAAATTGTGCTATGATTTGGGCTCCCCAGTATGAAATAATGGATAATATAACTCCATGCAACCTAACTATTTCTCGAATGAATAGCCTGACATAATCTTTTGTGGTGTCAGTTGTCTTAACTGGTAGAAAATAAATTGATTTGGTCATTCTGTCTACTATCACCTAGATGGAATCATGATGTTTGCGAGACCATGGTAACCCAGTTACAAAATCCATATTAATTATCTCCTAGTTCCACTCTGGGATGTCTATATTCTGAGCCACCCCACAAGGCCACTGATGTTCTACCTTGACTTTTTGGCAATTTGGGCACATCAAAAAAAACTCGGCGATGTCTCTCTTCATCCTATTCTACTAATATGCATATCGTAAATCTTTGTACATCTTCACAGAGCCTGAATAAATATAATATCTGATACCATAGACTTCTTCTAGTATTCTATCCTGAAGGCCATCCCCAATGGGAACACACTATCTACCTCGATACCTTAGCACCCAATCTCCCCCTTTTCCAAAAACTAATACTTTCTGCTTCTGGACATCTTCTTTAAGTTGGAGAAGAATGGGATCCTGATCTTGCTTTTCTTTCACCTTCACAACTAATAAAGACTCGGCCCCATTTGAAATAACTACACCTCCCTTATCTGTATCAGCAAGCTAGAGCCCTAAACATGGGAGCCTATGCACTTGTTTGGCCAACTCCCTCTTCTCATCATCAATATGAGTAATGCTCTCTATGGATACCCTGCTAAGAGCATCAGCAACTACATTAGCTTTACCTGGATGATAAAGGATGCTTATGTTGTAGTCCTTTAACAACTCCAACTATCTTATTTGCCTCAGGTTCAACACCTTTTGACTGAGTACATACTGCAACCTCTTATGGTCGGTGAATACATCTACATGCCCACCATAGAGATAGTTTCTCTAAATTTTGAGAGCAAACACCACAACAGCAAGCTCAAGATCATGATTTGGATAATTCTTCTCATGAGTTTTAAGCTATCTGGAGGCATATGTTATCACCTTGGCTCTCTGCATTAGTACACACCCCAACCTAACTCTGGAAGTATCATAATATACAACTAAGCCCTCTGTTCCCTCGAGTAGGGACAAAATTGGAGCTATAGTCAACCTAGTTTTCAACTCTTGAAAACTTTCTCACAAGCCTCTGACCAATGGAATTTAACCTTCTTCTGGGTCAACTTGGTCAAGGGAGCTGAGATAAAAGAAAACCCCTCTAAAAAATTGCCTGTAGTAACTTGCCAAACCCAAGAAACTCCTAATCTCTATTGGACTTATGGGCCTTGGCCATTTCTTCATTGCCTTAATCTTTTAAGAATCTACTCTAATACTTTCTCCTGATATAATATGGCCTAGAAACAACGCAGATACTAACCATAATTCACATTTCGAAAACTTGGCATACAACTTATGGTTTTTAAGGGTCCAGAGGAGAATCCTAAGATGGTCAACATGTTCCTTCTCATTTTTGGAGTAGATTAGGATGTCATCATTGAACACAATGACAAACATATCTAAGTAGTGCCTCAATACCCAATTCATAAGGTCCATGAAACAATCAAGTGCATTAGTCAGGCCAATTGACATGACCATATATTCATAGTGCCCATATCAAGTTCTGAAAGCTGTCTTTAGGATGTCACTTTCTCTGACTTTCAACTGATGATAGCCGGATCTGAGAATATTTTTGAGAAATAAGTGGCACCCTGAAGCTGGTCAAATAAGCCATCAATTTTGGGAAGGGGATATTTGTTCTTTATAGTGACCTTGTTTAACTGACGATAATCTAAGCACATTCTAAGGAAACCATCCTTCTTTTGCACGAATAGGACTAGAACACCCTAAGGAGATATGCTTGATCTAATGAAATCCTTTTCTAGAGGATCTTTTAAGTGCTTTCTTAACTCTTTCAATTATATTGGGGCCATTCTATATGGTGGAATTGATATGGGCTGGGTATCTAATAGGACATCTATCCCGAAGTATATCTCCCTATCGGGAGGGACTCCGGGTAGACAGTTTGGAAAGACTTCAGGAAACTTATTTACAACTAGAACGGATTAAAGAGACTGTGTCTCAGCACTATAATCTTTAACTCTAACCACATGGTAAGTACAGCCTTGAAGATAAACTTTCTAGCCTTAAGGTATGAGATGAAACGACCCTTAGGCACACCCGAACTACCCTTCCATTCCAAGACTGGCTCATTTGGAAATGGAAACTTAACAACTCTAGTTCTATAATTAATGGAAGCATAGCAAGCGTGAAGCCAGTCCATTTCTAGAATAACATCAAAGTCAACCACATTTAACTTTACTAGATCAGCTAAAAAGTCTTTATGTTAGACTGATACAGGACAATCTCTATAGACTCTTTGAGCTTAAATGAACTCGCCTACATGAGTGGATATAGTGAAGGGCTCAAAAAGATGCTCTAGACTGATTTCAAACTTCATAGCTATATAAGGAATCACAAAAGATCGAGTAACTCCTGGGTTGGGTAATGCATAAACATCATGAAAAAAGACTTTGACTATACCAATAACTGCATCTGGTGAGTTCTCCTGCTCCTATTTGGTGGCCATGGCATACAGAAAGTTTGTTCCTCTACATGTCCCTAATGTAATACCCCTACCCTGTGGTGCTGAAGAAACTAATTGAGTTATCTCTCGTGCTCTGCCTCCTCATAGGAAAATCCTTCAAAAAGTTTCCTACTTGACCACATCAGAAACAACCATTTGTGCCCACAAGACCCTTTCTTGGATGAGACCTACCACACTTACCACAAACTAGATAACGGGACAATCCTTGAGCTATGCTCCCCTATGACTGGCTGCCATGAAACCTATGGTTCTGTGATCCTTGCTCATTCCTGACCCTCGGTACTGGTGCACTAGCAAATGAAGATGGTGGTCCAGATATCCTAGGCTAAAAGGATGAATGATTGGCATTTGCAGTGCCTCTTTTACTCGCTCTTGGCCTGATGCCTTGGCCCTTTTGTTCCTGAACTCGTCCCTATCATGCATTTTCTCCTCCTCTACTTACTACATATAAGTCATCAAGTGAGCTATTTCCATATCCCCAAATAGCATAGCATTTCTGTTCTCTCTCTTAGTCATCCAAGAGAGCCCTAACACAAATAAATCCATACCAGGGGGTATGTCCGCCACCATAGTTGGAGTATAATGGGACAACTGAGTAAATTTGAGGTTGTATTCTGGTACACTCATAATTTCCTTCTTTATATTTAGAAACTCTCTCACCTTAGTCCGCCTCAACTCTCTAGGAAAGTACTGTCCTAAAAAAGCCTCATCGAATACTGCCCAACTCAAAGCTGGTGCCCCTTCTGCTCTACCTTCCTTCCACTTATCATACTAGAGCCTAGATACTCCTTTTGAGCTAGTAGGCAGCCAACTCAACCCGCTTGGTATCATATGTGTGTATAACTTGAAATACTTTCTGGAGCTCCTTAATAAAATTCTTAGTATCCTCCTTCATATTAGACCCTATGAACTCAGGTGAATTCATCCTTAGAAATTCATGAAGCCTAGTTGTATTTGAACCATCATTCCTGCCATTTCGCTGTCGACCTCTTTGTGTAGTGTCTGCCTACGCTAAAGTTTGCATGGCCCAACGGAGCTCAACATTCGAAATGTTCGCTTGCGATGGTTAAGGAATTGGCCCAGGCTAGTTTTTTTTCTGCCTGGCTGGGTGCCCTCTACCCCTAGATGGTCTGGTGGTTCTATGTGGAGGCATGATTTGAAAACAAGGCATGAATGCACGAGTTAGAAGCAACTTAATAGAGGTAAACACTAAAGCACGAGAAGGGATAACAATTGATAGTGACACGTCCTAATGCCCTGTAGCCTCCCTATCATAGATGTGGCGCACTTTACACAAGTAATACAGACTCTTCCAGGCATAGTTCCATAGTCTTCCTAGGATACTTGAACTCTAGGCTCTGATACTAAGTTTTGCATGCCCCGAGTTCACACCCTAGGCGTGGCTGGCAGCCAGAACCATTTTGGGTCTCAAGCAAACCTCTTGGCCTGGCTACTAAACTCAGTGGAAGACTCAAATCATAAAGGAAAGGCTTACATAAAATAAACTAAGAATACTAAAATGTCTGAATAAACTGAATAGTAAAATGTCTCAACCACAACTGAAAAGAAGGTCTAAAATTCTTAACACATAGTTCTGGAACCTCTAACTAGAGTAATCTGACCAACTACTGAAAACAAATGTTAAGAAAGAAAATATAGAGAATGACTTCAAGCCTTTGGTTGGTAAGAGGCCTCACCAATAGCTAGATGGAAATGCTGGTCCTCAATGGAGCATTTCCTGAGGACTCTGTCGCCTGCGTCTGCATCATAAAATGATGCAAGTGCAAAGAATGTCAGTACATGAAATGTATGATATGTAAAATAGCCAAAAAAGAAACATAGGATAGGGGACTATACTAAAAGTAACTGCAACATATGTCAAAATAAGATAACATAAGTAATAATGCAATACATGTTGAAAATAGAACACATACTGATAGTCTGTATGTAGAAACTAACTTGTTTTAACTTGGGGAGTTTCTCTAACCGACAACCACCATTATGAGATTTATGATGATACAGTGTCTTGCCTATGCTGCTAGAGCCATCCCATACTTTGCTGGGGTAAGGAATGAGAACTAGGGGAGTGGATCCATCACAAAACTTGGTGTTCTCAGTGGTAAAGAGAGTTCTACTTTTGGTACAACACTATCCTACACTGGCTACGTAGTTTATGAGATCAAGCTACTATTATCTCACTCATATCGGTGCTCAATACTACTCCCAAAATAACTTTTATAATGCTCATAACTGAAAATATGTCCTACTCTAAGGGAAACTGAAAAATATACTTCTTAGAGCCTTGTCTCTAAATGTTTATGTTAAACTAGCTTTTCTGAACTTCTTTCATAACTTAATCTTAAGAAAACTTGTTATCTCACTGTATATAAGTCTGGTTATGTGCTGACAGTAAAATAATTATTCTTCAATGCAAGTCAAAACATGCTAGGGAAATAATTCTCAATCAATCATAATTCTTGTAACTGTAATACACTTCATGACGTGAAAAAACATGCTAAGGACATGGAATAACTTCAAAAAGAGGATTTTTAGATGGTCTTACATTCCTGAGCATGCATTTTCTTGAAAATTTATAGAGCCTTTGCTAAGCCCTAACCTTTTTTCTTTCCCTAACCATTGTTTCTGAATGATGTTCGTGGAAAAGTGAAGGAGATTGAGTGGATTATAGAATTTTAGGACAAAAACAACTTTAAAATGATAGGGTATTGGTCTAGGATGGATGAGAAAATGTTTGGAATGCCCCTAAAAAATTTAAAATTTTTTTAACTTCGAGGGATCAGGTCCGCGACCCAGACCTAGTGCGCACATATGTTTTTTCTATCAAAAATTTTTCGAATGAGTTTTCCAATCTCCGTCGAAAAAAATAAAAAAAAAACAAGTCTAGGCCCGCGACCAAGGCACTTTGCGACCCTGACACGTACTCACACTGTCTCAGTTTTCGGATCAAAAAATAATTTTTTAATTCGATTGCTCTAAAATCCGAACGAGGCCATTTTCTCACTCTATTTTTTGTGCTGATTGAAAATCTGGGGTCGAATTCACAAATGGAGTATGGAAAGACGTGTTATGCGTACGTCTCCCTTCTAGAGGCATTTTGGTAATTTTGCCGAGTGTCACAATTTCATAGCATTCATTCCATTGCATATCATTCTTTTCTTGAAGTATTTATATGTATTATGTGTGATGTGTTAAATGTTTAAACCTTGTACGTTTTTAAGATCAAGCTATTGAGAGATTGTGATATATGTTGATGAGTTGAACCTTGTATATTGTGAAGAATGGACAATGGGAATACTGTATTATGAGACTGTAATTGCTTATATTACTGATAGATCATTTTACTACTTGACTTTGGGAATCAACCGATTATTTTGAGATAGTGTTCTATAATGTGTATATATATATATATTATTGTTGTACTGGGACTTTTCTAAGTACAAGTATGTAGTTCAGTGGTATGTAGTTGGGTGAATAGAAGTACTTGTGTTCTTCATTGCTTTATTTCAGGTTTAGTTTTCATTTGTTGAGTACCATGTTGGTTGATACTCACCCCCTTGCTATATTTTGTAGGTCGTGACCTTGTGCCTCCTGATTAGAACTTTCATTGTTGGACCAAGTTTCTAAATTTTCTATGCAGCAGCTTATTTCTTTAGCGAACCCTCAAGGACTTTATATTTATGTTATGTTTGATTCGAGAACTAGACATTGAGACTTGTATTTCCTTCTGGGTATTATTAACTAGAGGCTTGTACATGTGACACCAGTTCTAGAATGGTTTTTAGTTTGATTTCCTTATGTTTATCTATTTTTTTAGACTGCATTATCTTCCATTTTTATTATTATACTAGTCCTAGGATGTGCTTAGAGAGAGAGAGAGAGAGAGAGAGAGAGAGAGAGAGAGAGAGAGAGAGTACAAATTTCATCTTTTCGTATGTGAAGAGAAGTATAAATATCTTCATATACCAAACACTTGCTAATAATCACTGCATATATATATATATATATATATATATATATATATATATATATTATTGTATTTTCTCCATGCATAAATTAAAATCAAAATCATACATAAAAAGTAGGAATATAACTCACAAATTCAGGTTAGAAATTCTTGTAAATCCATACATATATTGAAATGCATCAAGACCAACATAAATGTCATTAGAAGTCACAGAACCTTTATTCGACTCAAACAAATAAATATTTAAAAAATTAAAAAAAAAGGAAGGGGGGGGGGAGTATATGAGAAGTACTTGAAATAAAAAATGGTGGAAAAGAAGACTCATGAATTTGTGAGCAGTCTAACCAAATGAAATATTAGGAAAACTTATTTATAAGGAGACGTTAAGGATAGTAGAAAAGACACAATTTATTATAAGATGTTAAAAGTGATTAAAAAATCTAATTTAATATAAAATGTATAATTTTTTAAAGGAAAAAGATAAAAGTAATTAAAAAATCCAATTTAATATAAAATATATAATTTTTTAAAGGAAAAAGATAAAAAAATGAACAATTTATAAGTTAAATACGTAACCAAAAGAGAGAAGACATACCATAGTGAAGAACTTTTGTTAAAATAAACTGAAAGTACTAATTATTCTTTAATAAATGAATCATCACATCGCATTCATTACTTGAAAAGTAGTGGATATGCTCCACAAAATGAGTTTTTTATGTCTATTAATTTATTTGACAAAGAACTAAATGTCTATTAAGAAGTCAAATGGACAAGTAAGCAGTCAATTATCATTATGGATAATTAGTATACCTTTATTTAATCAATCAAGATTTAATATCTAATTTATGTGCATGAATTAACCAAATATTATGTGAATTTTGTTTGGATGAAAAAAATAATCATTACATTGGTAGTGGAAGAGGCTTGGCAATAATTAGCATAAAAGTAACATAAATTATTGTCTTAACTAAAGAATAATATTTGCAATAATAATTAATAATAAATAAAGGAGTTTAAAATAGCATAACTAAGAAATCAAAATGCAGTTTAAAATTACTATTTAATAGTACAATAATAATATATTAATAGTATTTTTGTAATAACTCAACTTTGCAAGGGTATTTTGGTCTTTCAGTTTTCAACTATTTTGTTCCCACTTTTAGTTATATATGATGATTAAACTGTTCAAGGTTAGGCTGACTCGCCTTAGTGGGTTAAGCTAGTTTCATCATACTCGGATTTCGGATTGTAACATAATTCCCTAGAAAATCCCAACCAAATCTTTTAGCATATCAAGCATACATAAGGTAAAAAAAAAAAGGCAACCTTATGCGCGAAAACTCATAGGAACTAAAGCATAGTATAACAAGAGGAGGGGTAAGACAACATAGACTCCATACAACGTCCAATCATGCCTCTACAAGTCTACATAAGTGGGGGTTTAAGACAAGTTCCTAGCTTACCCACACTCAATGCGAAGAAAGGAAATAACCTCAATAATGAACAAACTAAAAACATAAGAATCTATGAAAACTTTGTCCTTGGATCATGAGGATTCACTAATCAATCAATCAATCAATCTTCGAAAGCAATCACCAACTAGCCCTGAGAATGAGATGAGTCATCGAGCCCTACATTATTTCAAAATGTAGGCAAAGAAGTATACTTTGGTACGTTTGAATGTACTAAATATATAGGCCATGCAAGTAAGCATAAATCATGTAGTGCAAATGACCAAGTAAACAACATGATAGGATAAGTATTTGAAAGCATAAGTAAGAGGATAATAAATGCACAAGTAAATCATAAGTGTACCAAGTAAAGTAAGGGTCATGAATAATCAACTAATAAATCATAAAAGAACCATACATATGTAGGATACAACCATAATTAACAATATGACCATACGAGCTACAAAGTGTCCCAGTGCCTACCTGTACGTCAGAGAAAAAGGAGTTTACTTGTCAGGGTAGAACTTTACCATGATAGGTGAGTGTCATGAATCATATGCTATATGTGGATCCACTAGATAGATCATACTGACAAAAAATTCTTATGATGACACATAGTTAGGGGACTAGAGATTGCTACTAAGTACCCTTTGGGTCTAGTCCTACCTCAAAGTCCTCTAGATGATAAGTCAAAATCCCATAAAATAGTAATCATTAAAATCATACTTATCATGAATTCATAAAACTTGTCATAAATCGTAGCTCATAGTTTCATAAGCTTATCATTTAGGAGAGGCAAACCATAACTACTAATCCAAATCATAGAAATATGTTTATAGAGTAGCTCATTTTCATGTGATTCATGTAATATGAAGATAGACCTTCTATCATTACGAATCGTATTTCAATTAAGAGTTAAATATGGTCTTAGGTCATACTTTCATAAATTTTCTTAAAAACTTGTTAGTTCTTAATCATGAGTTGTGATGAAGAATTAGGGCAAAAGTATGAATTGATAATTAATTGACTAAAAATTATGTAATTTAGATAAATTTATGCATAATCATGTAAAATAGCACCAATTAAATAAAATTGGAGAAGACTCATAACTAATTTCATGAACCCTGGATATCCTTGTAGAGAAGCAAGCCATCAAAATCATACAATTAAGTAATATATCATGCCTAATTGAGTAAATAAACAATAATTAAAACTTAATTCATGAAATTGAAAGATAATTTAACAAACCCATAATGAAATTTGAACCCTAAATAGCATCGTAGAGAATTCATATGAAAAATTATCAATTTCATGCAGTTATTATTAATCATATTAGGATAGATTAATAATAATAAAATAAATTATAATTCATGCAATTGATTAAAAATTAAGAAGATTCATAAATACATACTTGAAATTTGATTAAAAAAAAAAAAGAAGAAGAAGAAGAAAGAATTCTTTGCCTCCATAGGTGAAAGAGACCCATGGGTGAATATGTATATATCTTAGAGTAGAATTTAGATGAAAATTGAAGAAGTCTTGGGATATGATGAAGAACTTGGAGAATTCCTTGCTTGTCATAAATGGAGATTTAGAAGTTTTTGTAGAGAGAGAATTATTTGAAGTAGATGAATTTTTAAAGAATGAGAGAAATTTGGGGATTTTGGGTAGTTATAGACTTAGAAAAGCATCCCAAAATAGCTTAGTTTAGTGCTGGATAGGAAGGAAAAAGTCCACAATGCACTTCATTAAAAATTAAAATCGGATGAAAAACATATTTTATAGGTCCGCGACACGGAGAAAGTTCATGACAATTTATTTTGGTCCAAATTTTCTAAAGTGAAAACTTGAACCACCCTTGACTATGTCCAAGATGCAGACTGGTCATGCACTCTCCTTAATAAGAAAATTTTTTCAAAACTTTTTCTTTAAAAATCTTTGACCAAAAATCACCCAGGTCATTTTCCCAATAATTTCCCTTTTTCTTCCTTATTCCAAACTTCAAACTCATGGGATATTGCAATATCTCCCCTTCTTGTCAATATTCATCCTCAAATGAGATAAAAGCTAGCTTGAATATAGTAGATCGGGTATCTAACAGTCTAACATGAATTCAATAATGCAATTTAAGCACCATTTTCATGATTTTGTTTTTTTCATTGTAAAAATTGATTTCATGGGTATGCATACCTGTGACATGACATGGAGAAGTCGAAAAGTAGGAATTTGTAGGATTTGAGCATGAATTGCTAAATGTCTTAGGTGGAATGGAAGGAAAGAGATAAGAATATTATTTCATCATGTCCACTTCTCCTGTAGAACTTTCAACTTCTTGGTTCCTCCATAAGACTTCAATGAATGCAATTCTTGTGTTTCTAAACCTTTAACTTATCAGTCCAAAATTTCAACCAAAATCTCTTTATAAGTCAAATTTTCCTTAACACTTACACCCTCTAATGGTACAATGGAGTTTAGATCACCCACACACTTCTTCAACAATGACATATGAAATACCAAGTGAATCAATGAAAACTCCAATGAAAAATCTACTCCAGAGGCCGCTTACCAATGCGTCTTAGAATCCTATAAGGGCCTATATACTGGGGATGAAGCAACCCCTTCTTTCCTTCTTCTACAGATGCGGAGGTCAATAACCCTATTCTCCACGAATGCCGAGTAGCTACTTCAGACACCAGATTTCAGCAGACAAGACAACATCAAATCACAGAATAGACGCTCAAAATTTGTTAAGAATTCGATACACATAAACTAAATATGCAATCCTACAACATTTCAAACTCAATGGAAATATCAAATTCGAGTTTGAGGCCTTCTTAGCCCAAAACTCAATAGATCTCAGGGAACTCTAAAAATTAGAATGAGACAATTTCTAACATTAGTTTCACTATCTGGAACCATTGGAACTGTCAGAATTTTAATTTGAGCTACCGAACTCTGAATATTGATCAAAGTCAAACTATGATTCAAATTCAACTTAAAATGCAACTTTGGGTCCAAAATCTCTATTTTAGCTCCAAACTCAGTTCCTCGGTTCTCCTAGACCAAATTCTACATTTTAAAGCTGATGGAATTTATGGTATTACATTTTGACACCCAAAACTCAAGATGACCTCAAAGTTTAAAATTTTCAACTTTAAGCCTTTAAAAACTCTTTCTGTAGCAAGATTCTAATTTTTTTTATAAGATTTTCAAAATCCTAGTTTTAGACTCAACCAGAAATGACTAAAGAAAACTTTCTAAACGAAAAAAAATGATAATCTTATCAAAAATACCAAAAATGACCTTCGAGGTCACTATAGTACTCTGGCTACAATCAGATCCCCATAGCACCAAAGGACCAACAGAAGACTATATTTACATTTCCCTATGCAATATTTGTGTTTAAGCTCATGCTATTTGGATTGTCTAATGGGCTTGTTACCTTTTAGCGTTGCATGATGTCTATATTTTCTGACATGGTGGACGAAGTTCTTGAGGTATTTATGGATGACTTTTTATTGGTAGGTAATACTTTCAATGGCTGATTGCTTAATATTAGTAGGGTATTACAAAGGTGTAAGAGGCAAACCTAGACTTAAACTGAGATAAATATCACTTTATGGTCAAAGAAGATATCGTACTGGGCCACAAGATTTCTAAGAAAGGACTAAAGGTGGATAAGGCAAAGATCAAGGTCATTGAGAAACTACCGCCCCCATGTTTGTGAAAGGTGGCCAAAGTTTTCTTAGACACACAAGTTTCTTATAGGTGATTTATCAAGGATTTCTCCAAAATTACGCACCCTTTATGCAAGTTGTTGGAGAAGGAAATAGAGTTCTATTTTGATGAAGCATGCATGAAGGTATTTGAGTGCCTAACGAAAAAGCTTATGTCAGCACCAGCGATTATTTCCCTTGATTGGATTGTGCCATTTGAAAACATGTGTGATGTTAGGGGGGTTGCTTTGGGGTTTGTTCTTGGACAAAAGTGCAACAAGATTTTTCAACCTATTTACTATATTAGCGAAGAACTAAACCCAGCCTAGAAGAAATGACACAGTGACTAAGTGGGAACTATTAGAAGTTCTACATGTATTTGAAAAGTTCAAATTATACCTTTTGGGTACCAAGGTTACAGTGCACACCGACTATGCAGCCTTGAGATATTTGATGACCAAGAAGGATTCTAACCCATGATTGATCAGACGAGTTCTTTTGTTATAGGAGTTTAATTTTGAGGTCAAGGACCATAGGGGTAGTGAAAAATAGGTAGCTAATGACTTGTCTAGTTAGGAAGATAAAACTCGAGGTAAGATTAAGCTTGACATTGATGGTTCCTTTCCTTATGAGCAAGTATTATCTTCTAATCTTGATGTTATCGCTTGGTTTGTCAACTATGAAAATTATTTAATTTGTGATATGATGCGTGAGTATCTAACCTTAAAGCAGAGAACAAAGTTTTTGCATGATATTAATAGGTACTTCTGGGATAAGCCTTATTTATTTTAAATGTGTGCCGATAATGTCATTAGGTGGTGTATCCTAAAAGTAGAAATGCTGAGTATTTGGGGGCTTATCACTATTTTCTAATAGGTAGACACCATAGTGGTAGCCATACAGTGCAAAAGGTGTTGCAATATGGATATTACTAGCCTACAATTTATTAAGATGCATATGATTTGGTTAAGTGCTATGACCAGTGCCAAAGGCAAGGGAACATATCAAAGTGTCAGGAGTTATCTATGACACTAATCCCAGAGGTTGAGATTTTTGATATATAATGCTTTGATTTCATAAGATAATTTGTAAGCTCATATGGGATGAAGTACATTCTGGTTGTAGTTAACTATGTCTCAAAATGGGTTGAATCTATCGCCTTACCCAACAATGTGAGCAAGGGTGTTGTTGGGTTTTTGAGGAAGCATATCTTTTCAAGATTTGGGACTCCTAGAGATATCATTAGTAATAGGGGTTCACATCTTTGCAACAATATCTTTTGGACTCTTTTGGCTAAATATGGTGTGAAGTAGCACACGACCGTTACCCCATATAATCCTCAATCTAATAGGCAAGTGGAAGTTTCCAATAGGGAGATCTATAAATGTGAATAGAAATGACTGTCATGACCCAAGCCTAGGGCCTACAATGACACGGCGTATGGGAACCCGAAGGGACCCCAACCAAGCTTCTTAACATATCATTACACATCCTTGGTCGCGGAAGCAATAAAATAACAATAAGAGATATTAAATAGGGAAAACCGAGGCTAAGGGACACCTTTCATAGCATAAAACATCATAGATTCAAGAGAGTTAAGGCTCATAGCTTCAATACATATCTTGTCCAACAACACCTTTAAACATAAAACTTAGTAGGGGCTAAGACAAGCAATCGGGCTTACCCTCATAGTCAAACATACAATAAAAGGAATGAAAGTCTTTATACATAGCATAAGATCAAGACATTGTCCCCGAAGTTGAGGACTCACCACTTGCTTTGTAGAGAAATCGTATTAGTAATAATGCAACAAGAGATAGGCAACATAATCGAAATGCATATTTAGGCAATAAAAGAGCATATAGCTACATGGCATGCATGGATGATGCTTGTAGTAAAACATGCTTACATAGAATATATTACATAGGTAGGAAGAGACCATTATTATTAATAGAGGCCGACCACCTCCTTAGCGAGACGATTGAGGTACAAACCCCTCAACATGGTTGCACGGGCCTACTACTTCCCGAGCGAGGCAATTGAGGGACAAACCCTCCAACATGGTTGCAGGGGCCTACTACCTCCTGAGCAAGGCAGTTGAGGTACAAACAAACCCCCCAACATGGTTGCATGAGCCTACTACCTCTCGAGTGAGGCAATTGAGGTACATACCACCCCCCAACATGGTAGTTCGAGCCTACTACCTCCCCTCCTCCCTCTTCCAAATAGGAATCTCTATGTCTTGGGTTAGTGATGATGTTCATGCTCCAATAAGAAAGTAGTCGCTGTCAACAATTAAGCTAAATGAAGGTTAGGGTCGAATCCATAATTGATCAACTTTCAACACTATATATACTTTTCATGAAATCAACACATTTATACCATATTTTCATCATCATCTACTAGCCCCCCAATGAGGCTATTATCAACATCCAACACTATAGATACTTTTCATGAAATCAACACATTTGTACCATCCTTTCATCATCATAAAGTCATACAAGTCATAGGTCATGCTATAGAACATCAATGACTCAAGAACCCTAAATTGGACATTTTAATAAACACTTAGTGGGTGTGTAATGCTAGTGTAAAACCATGCAATTAAAGAGTGAAATCATATAAGAAATCTAGAAGTAAGTCATGCCACCAAAATCTAAAAGTGTAACACCATCATACAATATATATCAAAACTCTCCATCAAATCTCAAGATAGATCCAAGATTCACAGCTCAAAACATACTAAAATAATCACACTTCTACAAAATCCCAACATAGTTCATAGTCAAATTCATAATAGAAACCCCATATGTAAAATCAACTTAGAAACATGAAATTTGTGTAAACAAAAAGCTTGGGAACCATAGGTGAAAGGATTCAATGGTTGAAACCCACATACCTTTATTTTGGAGAATCCTTGAAGAAGATTGGAAATGGAGACATAAAGCTTGAATGAAAACCTTAAGATCCTCTTAGAATTTTGGGACTTGAATTTAGGTTGAAATATTTATCTAAGTGTTTAAGAGAGTATTGGGGAATGCCTTGTATGATGTGAAGGTGAAATATGGCTAAGTATAGGCATTTTCACGCATGGGAAGATTAAGGCTCAAGACCCAAAAGCCTTGGACCGAGATAAAATCACTAGAAACAAAATACATAGGTCCGCATCTGGTCTATGATACAGACCTATCAAGGAGGATCGAGATAAAAATCACTGGCAACAAAATACATAAGTCTGCATCTGGTCCGCGATGTGGACCTATCATGGAGGAAAAATTTACACAAGTTCACGATGGCTACGCGTCGTGGCACTGTCACGGATCAAATTTGGAAATCAAAATTTTAGGAAAATGAAATTGCGATTCGTTTGCTCTAAAATCAGGGTTAGACCCATTTCCCACTCAATTTGACCTCCTGATCAAGAATATGAAGTTGAATGTTTGACATCAAGCACAAACTTTGAGATATATGTAAATTACGATTCTAAGAACTTCCAAGGCACATTTTCGAGCACTTTTTGGGGTCATTTCAATATCTCTCCCTTAGGAACATTCATTCCCGAATGTCAAAGAAGCATATATGAGAAGAGTAATCATGAAGAAATCAGCCCCAACAAGAATGCATCAACACACTCAAAACACCATTTTAAAAATCTCAATACAAGTGTTAAAATCACCATGAACTCTATCAATATAAACATGAATGCATGCAAATGACTTAGGGGCTGAAACTTGAGATATGAAATCACATAGAAGAATTAAATTAGTACCTTAAGGTTGAGTATGAATGTATACAATGACATGAGGGATGAACTTAAGACTTCAGGTCATATAAAGGACTTAGAATTAGTACTTTATGCTTGAGTAGAATGGAAAAGATAGGGATATCGCTTTTGCATGTCCGCTTCAGCCTCCCATGTAGCACTTTTGACTTGTTGATTCCTCCAAAGAACCTTAATGGAAGCAACATCCTTATTCTTCAACCTCTGCACTTATCTATCCAAGATCTCTACTGGAACCTCTTCATATGTCAAGTTGTCGTCAACCACACCTACAACATCTAATAGAACAATAGCATTCAGATCACCTACACACTTCCTCAACATAGACACATGAAAGACCGGATGAACCAATTCCGTTTTACTAGGCAACTCCAACTCATAGGTCACCTAAATAATCTCCTCATCACCATATAAGGACCCATAAATCTTGGACTTAATTTACCCTTCTTACCAAAATGTACCACACCCTTCATGGGTGACAACTTCAAATAAACCAAATCACCAACCTTAAATTCAAGCTCACTTCTTCTCAAATTGGCATAAGACTTTTGGCGACTTTGGGCTGTTTTAAACCTTTCTCTAATCAACCTTACCTTCTCCATAGCACCCATGACCAAATCCGAACATACTTGGACTGAAGATCAATCTTAGAGAAGTGACTAGCCACTTGAAGTTGGTCAAACAAATCAGCAATCCTTGGTGGAGGATACCCAACAAAGCCATTTCTCTCACTTCAAACCACCCAATCGGTGATCTACAATGTCTACCATAGAGGGCCTCAAAAAGAGCCATGCCAATGCTGGAATGATAGCTATTGTTATAAGCAAATTCAATTAATGGAAGATGATCATCCCAACTACCCTTAAACTCCAAAATACAC
>DF358496.1:58104-68257 GCA_000787875.1 Solanum virginianum
AACTACCCTTAAACTCCAAAATACAAGCCCTAAGCATATCCTCAAGAGTTTGGATAGTTCTTTTGGCTTGCACATCCATTTGAGGGTGAAAAGGCTGAACTAAGCTCTACCTTGGTTCCAAGACCTCTTTGGAAGGAACTCCAAAAATGTAAAGTGAATTAAGCACCAAAATCCGATATAATAGAGAAGGCCACCCCATGCAAACTCGCCAACTCATGAATGTACAATTTAGCATTGGCTTTGGCCCATATGTAGTCTTAACCGGTAGGAAATGAGCCGACTTTGTCATCCTATTAACCACAACCCAAATAGAATCAAAACCCTTTCTAGTCTTAGGCAACCCAACCACAAAATCCATGTTAATCTCCTCCCTCTTCCAAATAGGAATCTCTATGTCTTGGGTTAGTGATGATGTTCATGCTCCAATAAGAAAGTAGTCGCTGTCAACAATTAAGCTAAATGAAGGTTAGGGTCGAATCCATAGAGAATACAGGGTTTGACTACAAGACTTCACTAATAATCATTTCAAGCATCAATAACTAAAATCTCTAAATAGGGGGGGCGCTTGTGATTCAAAAACAAAATAAAACAAACACTAACTATGATGCGAGAAAACACTCAATTGTGGGGATAACTTGGAAATTGTGTTCCCCATGGTCCGTCAACTCGATTACCCTAGATAACATAACTACAATTGGTGATTTGCATGCAGGATAGTAACTTAAATTCTTCTAGCTCTCTTGTGAAGGTGAAGGTTGAATTTCACCATGGTATTTGGTCGGCAACCATGGCGTGCCAACTAACCGTTACCTATTGTCCCAGTCAACCCCCTGGTGAAGCTTGATAGATTAGACGAGAACACATCAATTGAATTCTATCATCTACTTCTCTTTTCCTTGTTCGTCACTACCTTGGTCGAGATTGTGATAGTAGGTGGGGTTTGGTGTTGGCCACCACCAAAGAACAATAATAATGAAAAAAAATAGACAATACATGCAGAATCTCAATCATAGAAATGGAATAAACCTAGGTTATCTCAAGTCAACTACCCATGGTTCCCACAACACTAAGTTGTGCGTGCTTAGCTACTTATGGCTAAGGAAAAACACACAAAAATATAAATAATATACATAGTTGAGGGTTTTACCAACACAATAAAAAGTGAAGACACCACAAGTTGCAAATCCCACAAGCTTCATAGATATCCAAAGTATATAGCACAAGATTTACAATCCCCAAAATGGGTTTTCCAAGAGAATATAATAAACTAAGATGAAACCCTAAAATATTCTTGAGAGAATATTCAAGAGAAAATTTCTAAGTCTACAAGATATTTGCTGTCTAATGAAAATCTAACTTAAAGTATTTATAGTGTGTACAAATAAACCCTAAAAATTATATAGAAAAGATAGCTTGCAGCTAGCACGCCTCGTAGATACGACTCGTAGAGTGACCTACGAGTCGTAATAGGGGTCTTGTATCAGGTTCTTGGCATCTTGGACTCAACTGGTACAACCCACTGGTATGAGTTGTTGCTTTGGCTACGACTCATATGTTCATCTTGTAGTCTTGCTCTTCAGGTTTTGGTCCAACATTTTGGCTCTCTGATTCTTGGTATTAGTCCACCTGTATGAGTCGTAGTGTGTCTTACGACTCATAGGATGTCCTCGTAGGAGCGACCTTCACTTGGCAGATTTTTCATTTTTTGGTCTTTATTTCTTGCTACGACATACCCTACGACTCGTAGCTTGAGGTACGACTCGTAGGTGTTCTCGTATGGCCTATGCTTTAGCAAAATCTGCAACTTTTCTTCAAAATCATGGCAACCTAACGTTTTTGCAAGATCAACACAAAAACACATCAAAACCATAAAAAGTCGCTTTAAGAACTCACAAAATCCATTGTTTCAGGCATTAAATGTGTTGTATTTTGACAGTACATCAACACCCTCAACTTAGAATTGTTGGTTGTCCTCAAGCGATGACTCAGTATATATAGAAAAAGAGAAATACATAGCAACTATACTAATGGCATATACATCAACTCCTCTAATTTAGGTACCCCACTACCATTTTCAAAATAGGATTTCAAAGTTGTTAAGCAAAACAAGAAAACAATGACATACCTGGTAATCCAACTATGATAAGCTAAGGAGCATTAACCATCCACAATCACTGGTTTAGTCATATGCGACGCAAGTAGTGTAAATGTCCTTACTAGAAAGAAGTCCCTTATACTCACTCAAAAATATTCAGAATTCAGCGACTGAGGAAACATTCTCACTCTCACAATTGAAATTCATGTACAATGACTAACACCATAAGCTTGCGGCTATACTCATCTTTTGGCTTGGTGACAAAGTGGATTTGGATCACTTTAGGACTTAAGACCTTGTAACATAGGTTCGGGGGGCTTTGGTATGACATTTTAGGCAATTAGTGACTGAAAGCTATCCTTGAACCATGCTTACCAACACTTTTACCTTCTCAGCCCATCTAATTTCACTAACTCCTCCCTTATTCCCTTAATTCAAGCATTTCTCGGGCTTTTTCTGTCACTTTTCAGCTGTGCCTCCATTTGGAACTCATTTTTGCTAATTTTGTTTAACTCAAGGCACTCTTTATTTTCCTTTTCTTCACCCGGCTCATGATTATTTACTTTCTTTCCTTTCACCCCAACTAACTACCTCATTTTTGTTACTTTACCACAATAAGGGCCACTCTTAACTTAGGCTTTTAGTCTATGGTGAAGTACACAATATCTGTGCCTCAAACCAAGGCCACCAATGTAGCCACCCTCAACTTCGAGTTTTAGCCACAATTAAGGTTCACATGTTCAAGTATAGATCAGGGCTAATATCAAGGTATTTCATCAAAATGAGGTAAGGTTAGCCAGGTGTCATGAAAGAATGCGTACATGAGAAGCTTAAACATTTGGAAAAAGGGATTCACTTGTTCAGTTGGTAGGTAATTTAGGCAAAAGTGGGCTTACTATTAGAACAACGACCTAAGGTCACTTCTAGATCAACCAAATCACTAAACCAGTCTTAGAGTACTAAGGCAAGTTCTGAGTCTATACATGATACATGAATACATCAAAAATAAGCTTACAACACACATTGCATTGCATACACAATCAAGTATAGACTCCCAGGCCATGCTTCTACCTTAGCTTACCTTCACAGTATCAGAACAAACATTACCGGATACTCAAAATGATGAGTGCATCAACAACTACAATCCAAAATTTTTTTAGGGTACCTAATTTTTACCAAAAACTTAAAGAACAGTTAAGAACTATATATATGCCAATAGATAACATTACTATGCATTTACAAATTATCTACACTTCCTAAAACATGCCACCATGTGTAATAAAGCCTGAAATGCAACAACAGAGAAAAGAGGGTCACCCTGTAAAGTAAATGTTGGTGGTGCTGGAGTACTGGAGGATGGTGTAGACTCGATCTCAACCGCTAGTGTAAGCTCTACAGTAGCCGAAGTAGTGCCGGTAGTAGTTGGAGATGAACCTAGAATCTGAGGTTCTACCGGGAATGGCTCTGGTATAGGAGGTGGGATAGCTCTCTATAGGGCTTTTGGGTTTTTATTAGCCTTGATTAGGCTAGGGTCCATCGTACACAAAGCCTCTACTTGAGAGTCTAAGTGGAGAGAAATATGTACACCAGTTTCCTTGCATAATCTATGAATTAGAATGGGGAATGGAAATGCTTGCTGAGTGCAAACCGCTGACTTGTCGATCTGTTCTGCCATAACTCGAGCCAAGTCAATGTCATACCCTGCTAAGATGCTCGCCAACAATATGACCCTCTATAATATGATGACATTATCTGTGAATGTGGGCCTGATGCGCCATCAGATAATAGACCAACAAAACGTTGCCCTAAATGAGAGATGGGCCTTCAGAATATGCTTGGCATGGTTTGTAACCCATATCGGCTCAACACCTTCCTCACAAATTTGGCCCGCTATCCACCTCAATAACTCCATTCTCAGCCCGACGTCATTTTGATTAATTGCTTTCCTCATGTCTGCCATCCTATGATCATATTCTACCATGGAGTGTGGAGCTCTATAATTAGGTCCAAATTGCACCCTTCGAATAATTTCTGCTAAGATGTCGACAACCTTACCCCTTACCATGACCTCACTCAACCGTGTTGCATTAATGGGCTTCATCAACCTCAAAAGGTTGCCACATACAGTAGCATAGCAAGAGGCATAGAATTCTCGGACCAGGTAAGGGGCATACTTTCCCAGCACTTGTGATAACCATCCTAACCCATAGAGGTCAATATCAGCTTCTAAACTAGCACACCTTTCAACCCTGAGTCTTTTAACCTTGCTTTCTCATGAAATCTCCGCACCGGCCTCCCTCGACTCTTAGGTTCCAGTCCCTTATCATAGATCTCTTTCATTCCAGAAACTCAATATCTTGTGTTTTATGGGTCGGTGGAGGTAATAGTGTAAGCAGAATTAGCTGGTTGTGGAGGAGCAGTCTCTTCTGGCTAAGCCTGAGACACTTCAAGAGAAACAGATTCAAAAGTGGAGTCATCATCATCTGACCTGTCTTCATCACCTTCCTCATCAGACTGGGAGAAGCTATCCACTTCCATCGGTATTCTGGTTGAGTGTGATCGTGTTAAGGGCACGTTAGCCTCAGGGTCAAGGTGCACATTCATCTCTTCAATTGATTGCTCCTCCTCGAAGGACTCATCCCTTAGGCAATGACCTGAAACAGAGACAACACTCTTCGACCTCTTGAAGACATTATCTCTGAAAAATTGTCAATATGTTAAAGCATGAGTCCCATGATGTTTTGTTTCAATCAAACATGTAACAAATGAAACAATCAAACAAGAACATTAAGATTACTTAAGTAAAAACAAACTGAACAAGGTGTAGGGCTGCAGATACGAGGTGCAAGTATGACTCGTAGGGAGGCCCACGAGTCGTACTGCAACCTCGTTGAACTAAGAAAACATAAAAAAAATGCATTCTGGAATCAACTACGAGGTGCAGGTACCTACAAGTTGTAGTATTTGACTTATATCTCATTTCAGAAACTTTTGGGAATTCAGATCTGGGCCACAAGACCACCATTATGACTCATAACAGGTGCTATAAGTCGTAGGTGAATCTCGTATGGAAAAGGTTAAAGCACCATGGATGATTTTTGCCTCCTATGAAGGGCCACTATGACTCATAGAGAGACCTGCGACTCATAGTGGGTCCTCGTAGCAAAAAATAGAGAGCCCATCGGGTATCTCTAACCTTTCCACAAAGACCAACAACAAATCAAGAAAATATCAGAGGTTATAAACACAAAGGCATAGGTGATACAATAGTAAACATAAGTACCCTTCATTACCAAACGTATCAAAACAAAGCACAAATGTTTCCTTAACAATTTAAAATTCCTCTAAGACTATCAACATCAACGCACACTTAAAATTAAACTACAATACCCCTCAACCCAATAATTTCAGTCCCACGTCATCTTCGTAATGATCCATGAAGTACACAACAAAAGCAAATGGTCGTAATACCAGATAACCAAATCACCAAACAAGGACAAAATTCAAGACTCGACCTTTTACAAAGACATAAACAATTGTATACCACATTTTTCTTACTATCACAGGCACTTTTACATGGTTATGCTAATCATGATCTTGAGGCCTTCATTCAATTGTCCATAACAACAATAATAACAACATACCCAGTAAAATCCCACAAGTAGGGTCTGGGGAGGGTAGAATGTACGCAGACCTTACCACTACCTCATAGAAGTAGAGAGGCTGTTTCCTGGGAACCCTCATCTCAAAATCCATAACCAGAAAGGACTAAATATGACAAAAAGAAAAAAGGAAAGGGAACACAAAGAGTGACTAGTAATGAATAGCATATGGCAATATGTAAATATGATACAACTAAAACATATAAGACAAATAATGAGAACACAGAAAAAGAAAACACATCCTCCACCTAACCCTCCCAATTAGCCTACTACTCTAATTCACAACCTCCACTTCTTCCTATCTAGGGTCATGTCCTCTGTGAGATCAAGCTCCGCCATATCATGTCTAATCCCTTTCCCCCATTACTTCTTCGCTCTTCCTCTACCCCTCTAAGTAGCTCCTAAAACCAATCTCTCGCACCTCCTAATAGGGTCATCAGTACTCCTTCTCTGCACATGTCCAAACCATCGCAGTCTCGCTTCCCTAATCTTATCGGCAATGGGAGCCACCTTTAGCTTCTCCCAAATGGTCTGATTCTTAACCTTGTCACTCCTGGTGTGACCACACATCCATCACAACTTCCTCATCTCTGCGATATGCATCTTTTGGATACGTGCCTTTTTGATTGGCCAATATTTCACCCCATATAGCAAAGATGATCTAACCACCAATCTATAGAACTTACCTTTGAGTTTAGGAGGTATTTTTTTATCACACAGTACTCCAAATGGAAGCCTCTATTTAGTCCATATCGCCCTAATACGATATATGACATCATCATTGATATCGCCATTATTCTGGATGATGGACCATAGATACTTAAAGTTTTCCCTCTTGGGGATCGGTTGAGTGGTAAGGCTCAAATCAAAGTTTGCTTCATCCCTCTCAACACTGAATTTGTACTCCAAGTATTTAGTTTTGGTGCAGCTCAATTTGAATCCTTTTAGACTCCAAGGCATTTCTCCACGCCTCCAACCTATTATTAACTTTAGTTTGAGTCTCGTCAATCAGTACTATATCATCTACAAATAATATACACCATGGTACCTCCTCTTGGGTAGATTGCGTCAGCTCATCTATCACCAAGGCAAACAAGAAAGGGCTCAACGCAGATCCTTAATGGAGTCCCATCTCAACAGAAAAATACTCTAAGTTTCCTCCCACCGTTCTTATCCGAGTTTTGGCTCCATCGTACATGTCCTTAATCGCCTCAATAGGAAAATACTCTGAGTCTCCTCCTACCATTCTTACCCGAGTTTTGGCTCCATCGTACATATCCTTAATCGCCCTGATATATGCCATTGGGAAATCTTTCATCTCTAGACACCTCCGTAGGATATCCCTTGGGACTTTATCATATGCTTTCTCGAGATCAATGAACACCATATAAAGTTCCTTCTCACTTTCCCTATATTTCTCCACTAACCTCCGAACAAGATGAATTGCTTTAGTAGTCGACCACCCCGGCATGAATTCATACTAATTCACCGAGATAGATACTACTCTTTGCACCCTCATCTCCACAACTCTCTCCCAAACCTTCATAGTATGGCTTAACAACTTGATACCCCTGTAATTGTTACAGTTTTGAATATCTCCCTTATTCTTGTACAATGGAACCATTGTACTCCTCCTCCATTCATTACGTATCTTGGTAGTCTTTATAATAGCATTGAATAGTCTAGTCAACCACTCCATGCCATCCTTGACCATGTTCTTCCAAAAGTCTACCAGAATCTCATCGGGGCCGATCATCCTCCCCCTCTTCATCCTACTAATAACCCGTCTTACCTCTTCAACTCTGAACCACCTTCAATAACAAAAATCACGAGAGTTTTTGGAGTGTGCCAACTTACCCAGCTCAATATCTCTATCTTCTTTTTCATTTAAGAGTTTATGAAAGTACGCTTGCCACCTTAACTTAATGGAGGTGTCATCCACCAACACCACGCCCTCCTCATCCTTGATATACGTCACTTGGTCCAAGTTGCGAGCTTTCCTTTCTCTTACTTTAGCGAGCCTATACAATCTCTTGTCCCCACCTTTATCACTTAGCTCCTCATAAAAGCGCTTAAATGCTGCTGACTTAGCAATCGCCACCGCCGTCTTTGCTTCTGACTTGGCCATCTTATAGATTACCTTAAGCCTTTACTTTTCATCTTCATCCCTATACTCTAACCATTATGTCTAAGCGACCTTCTTATCTTTCACTTTGCCCTGGACTTCATCATTCCATCACCAATCGCCTTGACGTCCACCAAAGGCCCCTCTTGAAACCCCTAAGACCTCGGAAGCTACCTTTCTTATGTAACCAGCAATCATGTCCCACATACTATTCACATTACCTTCACCACTCCATGCCTCTAAGTTTCTCAACTTTTCTTCTATCACGCGAGAGAGGGCAGGAGTAAGACCTCCCCATCTAATCTTAGGTTTGGCATACTGAACCTTCTTTTTCTTTTCTCTCTTGATCTCCACATCCATTACTAAGATCCTATGTTGAGTGGAAATATTTTTACTCGGAATAACCTTGCAGTTCTTACAGAGACTTCTATCGCCCTTTCTAGGTAATCTATCTGAGTCTTAGCTACCATACTACAGAAAGTAATCAAGTGGTTTTCCCTCTTTGGGAAGCACAAGTTAGCAATCACTAACTCAAAAGCTTTGGCAAAATCTAAAAGAGACGTCCCACTATCATTCCTCTCCTTAAAACCAAAGCCTCCATAAACATCTTCAAACTCGCTAGTAGTTGCCCCGATATTCCCATTAAAGTCACCCCCAATGAAGAGTTTTTCTGTCTCTGGTATGCCTCGTACAACCTCATCCAGATCCTCCAAAAAGAGCCTTTTGACTTCCCCATCTAGGCCTACTTGGGACGCATAGGCGCTAACTACGTTCACTAGATGTCTACCAACCACGAGTTTGATAAACATCATCTTATCATTGACCTCCTAACCTCAACCACATAATCCCTAAGAGTCTCGTCTACTAGGATACCTACACCATTTCTATCCCTAGAACCACCCGAGTACCACAGCTTAAACCCATCCACGTCCCGCGCTTTGGTGCCTACCCATCTAGTCTCCTAGCCACACGCTATATTAATATGCCTCCTCTTAAAGGATTTTACTAATTCTATCGACTTCCCTGTCAGTGAAACTATATTCCACGATGCTATCCTTAACTTACATAAGCTTGTGACCCTGTTGTCACCCCAACCCCAACCTCCGACCCCAATCGACGACATGACCCTAGTCCACATTATCTCCTAGCGCCATGAAACTACAAAATTGATAATCCCTACAATTAAATATTAACTCTCTAAGCTACAAAAGCCACAATCTAGCGAGCATACAAGTAAAACAACAATCAAAGCAACAAGAAAGACTACAAATCAATAGTAATATACAATATGTACACAATATATCATAACAATATACAATAATATACAATGACAATACGATAATATATATCAATATACAGCAATATACAACAACAATAGCAACAAGAGATCCATATACAACAATGTACAATAATATTTAACAAAAATATACAACAACAATACAATCTACAACAACAATAGTAACAAAATTTATATACAACAATATAGCACGAATATAATGTATGCAAAGCAGAGTACCAGGCAGCAAAGAAACAACCAATAACTAGAAATACAAACAACAACAGAGAACCTGCCTTGAACAAGAAAGATTTTGATCAGAATAAGAACTACACGAAACAAGATGGTTGAACAGGAAATGAGGAGAAAAGGGGAGAAATGATAGAACTTGGTTGCCAAATTTTCTCGAAAATGGTCGCCGAATTTTCTGGAAAATGGTCGCCAGATTGACTGGCCAGAATCTGAGTACTTCTGATTGCTGGCAAGAAACCTTCACCAAAATCTGAGTAGATCTAGTCACCAGCAAGAAACCCTCGCCAGAATAGCTTGATATTACTTGAGAAAGAGGTGGCCGAAATGATTCAACCAAAGAAGAAAGAAATAAATCGCCATCGCTTGATGTAGCACGTTGCTGGATGTCACCGGAGAACAGATGGCCAGATCTGAGAGAGATCGCGCCTAGCTCGATGTCGCAGGAGAAAAAGATCACTAAGGCTTTCACCGGAGAAAGAGATCTCGGAAGATCTCCGACTGTATTTTGGCAAAAGAAACGAAGACAATGACTGGCGCGGTGGAAGATTAACTGCGAGAACTTACCAGATGAATGTGTGAATATATGCTGAGAAGAAGACAAATTAGAAGAGTTCTTGGTGCATAATTCACTTTCTCAGGAATTTTAGTGGGTGAGAGATGTAAAGATGAATGAAATAGTGAAAGGGAATGATGGGGGGAGTTATAAACTGAAAGGGGATGCTTCATGAAGGGACATGAAGATT
>DF358496.1:68271-96746 GCA_000787875.1 Solanum virginianum
AAGACTCATAGGCCTGGTCGTAAAAGCTGCATCCTAGCATAACTTTTCCATTCTTCTGTTCTTGGTTTGTTCCTATAACATATTACTTAAAATACACCAAAATGCCAATTGATACAACTAGTTCAAAGTCTCAACAATCACAACACAATATTAAATCATCAACCAACAAGTTAAATATGGTAAAATGTCTCAAAACAAACCAACACACAAAAGATGTTGGGTTGCCTCCTAAGAAGCTCCTTGTTTAACGTTGTGGCTCAATTTTTTCATCATGGATAATTAGAGTTCTCCATGGGTCTCATAGTTGCTTCATACAATCCTCCTTTGCTCATCCTGCACCTCCTCAAGCTTCTCAATGAGCTGCTCTATCCTATCTCCAAGCCTTTGCATTGATATATTTTATTATTCCACTTTGTAGTTACATTTGAGGACATCAAACAATGTCATCTTGTTAATTCACCTTGATCAGGACTTATTCAAGCATATGCTCAATCCGAGTCAGTTTATCAGTGATACAAAGCTGGTATGGTGGCCTCATTGAATGTGGAATATTTTTGCTTTTGGATTTACTTGAGGCTCCTGTAGATGCACTAGAAGATGGTCCGGCTTGCTCTTGAAGGGGTTGGTAGACTTGTCCAACTGCAGATAGCTTGTCCATACTCTCAATGATCTCATTAAATGTTCATCTTACGAACTCCCAACAGTCCCCTCCAAATAATGCATCAGCTTGCCCTTATTGCTCAGAGGTTAATGCTCGGTAGAAGCTAGCCGCCAATTCATCATCAGTCAGACCATGGTTCTGATTTGCTGCCAAGCACTGCTTGTACCTTTCCTAAGCCATTACCAAAGGTTCTCCTGGCATTCTTTTGAAATTACAGATGTTGTTTGGTAGGTTTTGCTTGTTGGACTCCTTATTAGAAGTTCATAAGGAAGACTCTTTGTACTTCCCCCTAGTTAGAGAAAACATCATGTGGGAGAATTGACCACCATTCCGCAGCTTCACTCAGGAGAGTCATGGGAAAAACCTGAAGAGCCATGGCCTCCTAAGCGGGATGTCTTGTCCCAAGGACCCGGCTCAACATTTGGGTGAAATTTTGTAGATGGATTTGGGGATCTTCGAACTCTTGCCCATAGAATAGAGCGCGTCTTTGCAAAGTTTCCAACAAGTTGTTTGCAATGTACAACTTTGGTTCACTCATAGTGCTAGCCAACCTACACCTAAAATCAACTAACAAAAACAAATAGTAAAAGTAAAATATATGAGAGTTTAGAAATCAACACTAGAACTAACTAATAGTGAAGTCAAATCAAAACCTAGCCGTATTCCTCAGCAACGGCGCCATAATTTTTTATGATGTTCATGCTCAGTAAGAAAGTAGTCGCTGTCAGCAATTAATCTATCTGAAGGTTAGGGTCGAATCCACAGGGAATACAGGGCTTGACTACAAAACTTCACTACTAAACATTTCAAGCATCAATATCTAAAATCTCTAAATGGACGGGGGGGAGGGGGTTTATGATTCAAAAACAAAATAAAATAAACACTAACTATGACGCGAGGAAACACTCAATTTTGGGGACAACTTGGGAATTATGTTTCCCATGGTTCGTCGACTTGATTACCCTAGATAACATAACTATAATTGGTGATTTACATGCAGGATGGTAACTTAGGTTCTTTCAGCCCTCTTGTGAAGGTGATGGTCGAATTTTACCATGGCGCTTGGTAGGCAACCATGGCGTGCCAACTAACCATTACCTATTGTCTTAGTCAACCTCCCCTTGGTTAAGTTTGGTTGATTAGATGAGAACTCATCACATCAATCAAATTCTGTGATCTACTTCCTTTTTTCTATTCGTCACTACCTTGGTCGAGATCGTGATAGTAGCCAGGGTTTAGTGTTGGCCACCACTAAACAACAATAATAATGAAGGGAAATAGACAATACATGTGGAACCTCAATTGTAGAAATGCAATAGCTTGATAGATATCCAAAGTATATAGCACAAGATTTGCAATCCCCAAAATGAGTTTTCCAAGTGAATATAATAAACTAAGATGAAACCCTAAAATATTCTTGAGAGAATATTCAATAGCAATTTTCTAAGTCTACAAGATGTTTGCTATCTAATGAAAACCTAACTTAAAGTATTTATAGTGTGTACAAATAAACCCTAAAAATTATGTAGAAAAGGCAGCTGGCAGCTGGTATATCTTGCAGATACAACTCATAGGGTGACCTACGAGTTATAATCGGGGTCTCGTATCAGGTTCTTGGTATCTTGGACTCAACTGGTATGACCCAATCGTACGAGTCATTGCTTGGGCTACGACTCACATGTTCGTCTCGTAGTCTTGGTCTTTAGTTCTTGGTCCAACATTTTGGCTCTCTGATTCTTGCTACGAGTCCACCTATATCAGTCATAGTGTGTCTTACAACTCGTAGGATGTCCTCGTAGGAGTGACCTTCACTTAGCAGATTTTTGGATTTTTGATCTCTGTTTCTTGGTACGACCTACCCTATGACTCGTAGCTTGAACTACAACGCATAGGTAGTCTCGTATGGCCTATGCTTCAGAAAAATTTGCAACCTTTCTTCAAAATCATACCAACCTAACATTGTTGCAAGATCAACATAAAAACACATCAAAACCATAAAATGTTTCTTGAATAACTCACAAAATCCCTTGTTTCAGGCACCAAATGTGTTGTATTTTGACAGCATATCATTTAGGCCACCCAACTGTTGGTGTTCGGCTTTGACTTGTTGACAATTATGGCAACTAGATACAAATTTGGCAATGGCTTTGTTCATACTTTCCCACCAAAACACCTCACTCAAATCTCTATACATCTTGGTAGAACTAGGGTAGATACAATAGGAAGAATTATGAGCCTCGTTAAGAATATTCTTCCTCAAATCATCAACACAAGGACCACACAACCTACCTTGGTACCTAAGGGCACCATCTCCTCCTCAGGAGAAAACCTCCATCTTGCCCTCTTCCATTAAGGCCTTCAATTCTAATAAGGAGGGATAAAGATCTTGTTTTGCTTTCACCTCATCAACCAACATATTGGAGGCTCTTATGATCTGTGAACACATCAACATGCACCCCATACAAATAATGATGCCAAATTATCTCAAGTTAAGATCTTTTTGAGTGAACACATATGGATACTCTTATGATTGGTGAACACATAAACATGCACCCCATACAAATAATGATGCAAAATTTTCAAAGCAAAAATCATGGCGGCCAATTCAAGATCATGAGCAGGATAATTCTTTTCATGCACTTTGAGTTTCCTAGAAACATATGCTATCACCTTACCATTTGCATCAACACACAACCCAAACCAATCCCAAAGGCATCACAATACACAACAGATCCTTCCAACCCTTATGGTAGAGAAAAGATAGGAGTGGAGATAAGCTTATCCTTCACCTAGTCCAGAAGGTTGTCTTGGGAATATGACACTCCCTCACAATCCTTCTGGTAGAGACAAAGTAGGGGAGGACACAAGCTTATCCTTCAAGGTTTGGAAACTCCTTTCACACTCATCGATCCATACAAACTTAGCCTTCTTTTGAGTCAACTTAGTCATGGGAGAAGCAATAGAAGCGAGCTCATTCACAAACCTCCAATAGTAACCCGCTAAGCCCAAGAAGCTTCTAATGTCCAATGGGGTCAATGGTCTAGGCCAATTCCTAACCACATCCGTCTTTTTAGGATCCACCTTAATACTATCCCTCGACACCATATGACCTAAAAAGGCAACCTCTTTCAACCAAAATTCACACTTCTCATATTTAGCATATAACTTCTCTTCCCTCAATCTTTGTAGCACTACCCTCAAATAAGCCACATACTCCTCCTCACTATGAGAACAGATCAAAATATCACCAAGGAAAAGCTCCACAAACAAATCAAGATAGGGTTTAAAGACCTTATTCATAAGATCCATGAAGATTGCCAATGCATTGGTCAACCTAAAATACATAACCACAAATTCATAATGCCCATACCTAGTTTGGAAGGCGGTCTTGGGAATGTCACACTCCCTTACCTTCACTTGGTGATACTTGGATTGAAGATCAATCTTAGAGAAGTGGCTAGCCCCTTGAAGTTGGTCAAACAAATTATTAATTCTTGGTAGAGGATACTTATTCTTGATGATGACCCCATTAAGTTACCGGTAGTCGATACACATTCTAAGAGGCCCATCCTTCTTTCTCATAAACAACATCAGTGAACCCCAAGGTGATTGGCTAGGCCTATTAAAACCCTTCTCCAAAAAGTCCCTCAATTGCTCCTTCAACTCCTTTAACTCTACTGGGGCCATACGATAAGAGGGAATAGAAATGGGTTGAGTATTCGAGAGGAGGTCTATACCAAAGTCTATTTCCCTTTCGGGAGGAACACCGAGAAGTTCATTTGGAAAGACATCAAGAAACTTATTTACCACCGAAACTGACTCTATGGGAAGGGCTTTGGACTCAACATCCCTAACTCTCACAAGATGATAGAGACACCCCATAGAGATCAACTTTTGAGTTTTAATGCAAGAGATGAACCTGCCCTTGACTACCATATCATAACTCTCCCACTCAAGGACGGGTTCATTTGGGAATTAAAATTTGACCCTACGGGTTCTACATTCAATAGAGGTATATTATGCATGCAACCAATCTATCCCAAAAATGACATTAAAATCAACCATATCCAACTCATCAACATCATAAGGAAATATTTTATGCAAGATACTCGACCTTGAGGATGAACATCCTTACCCTTGTTGCAATTACGTGGGAAATTCATCATCTTGTGGCCCACTTCCCCACAACTATAGCAAGCATTAGTAGCCCTCAAACATGGGCTACTATGACCCTTACCATATCTTGGACACACAGGCCTAGGCATTATACCACCATCCTCTTGGGTCCTTGGGTAGTCATTGGCAAATCTCCCACTAGGAACATGAGAAGACCCTTGGCCTTGGTGAAACTGGCACCCTTGTGACTTTGGAACTTACCATCAAAATGGACCCTCTTAGCCTCATGCCCTCCTTTCTTCCTCAATTTCGCCCCCTCTAGTTGTTTGGCATAAGTCATCAAGCGGGACAAATCCATGTCATTAATCAACATAGCGGTACGACATTCTTTACTTACCAAATTGGAAACACCCATCATAAACTTATTCATTTTAGACCTTGAGTCGACAACCAAATGTGGATCATATTTTGAGAGTTGGTTGAACTTGAGGGCATATTCCCTCACACTCATAGAACCTTGCTTTAAGTTCATGAACTCTACTAATTTGGCCTCCCTAAGCTCAAGAGGGAAGAACAGATTGAGAAAAGCCGCCTTAAACTCCTCCCATAGAATCACATTATTGTTTCCCTTCTTCTCCTTCCATTAAGTGTACCAAATTTGAGTCTCCCCCTTGAGTTGGTAAGCTACCAACTCCGCCTTTTCTTTTGACATCACACCCATAATAGATAACACCTTGTAAACCTCATCAATGAATTGGAGGTCCTCATCCACCTTAGATCCATTGAATCTGGTAGGTTCATCCTCATAAAGTCCCTCACTCGGGATGCCGGAGTAGGAGAATGAGGGGCTTGGGCCCCTTGATTGGCTTGATTAGATACAACTTGTGCAAGCAAGATAAGAGCATCCCAAAGCTCTCCATGAGCCGGTTGCTCCTCTAGTGTGCGAGCGCTTCTTCCTCATGTGTTAGGCATGATCTAGCATAGCAAAGAACAATCGTTAGGGGGGAAAATCCTTACCTTAACTTCTATAGCATGACATAGAGTAATAAGAAGGGAAATGTTTCATAAAACATCTCATAGCCTCTTACTCATAGTTGTGGTGCATAACACAACCATGAATATGACTCTAATCGACGTGGTGTGTTGGATGCCAAGGACTATTAACAACCTAGTGCTCTGATACCAAGTTTATCATGCATAAGCCTAGGGCCTACAAATGACACGGCGCATAAGAAACCTAAAGGGACCTAAAGCAAGCCTCTTAACATATCATTACACATTCTTGGTTATGGAAGCAATAAAATAACAACAAGAGATAGTAAATAGGGATAACCAGGGCTAAGGGATATCTTTCATAGCATAAAACATCATAGAGTCAAGAGAGTCAAGGCTCATAGCATCAATATATATCTTGTCCAAAAACACCTCTAAAACATAAAACTTAGCAAGGGCAAAGACAAGCAACCGGGATCACCCTCATAGTCAAACATACAATAAAAGGAAAGAAAGTCTTTATACATAGCATAAGATCAAGACATTGTCCCCAACGTTGAGGACTCACCACTTGCTTTATAGAGAAATCATAATAGCCACATGGAGAAGGAGAATGATCAAGTGAAGCTCCGGTTCCTACATGGTGACATCATGTAGGCATAGAGTATATGTTAGTATATTTGAATGTACTAAGTATGTAGGATGCAATGCAACAAGAGATAGGCAACATAATTGAAATGCATATTTAGGAAATAAAAGAGCATATAGCAACATGATATGCATGAATGATGCATGTAGTAAAACATACTTACATAGAATATATTACTTGTGTAGGAAGAGAGCATTATTAGTAACCAAGGCCTACCACCTCCTTGGCGAGGTGATTGAGGTACAAACCCCTCAACATGGTTGCATGGGCCTACTACCTCCTGATTGAGGCAATTGAGGTACAAACGCCCTAACATGGTTGCATGGGCCTACGACCTCCTGAGCGAGGCAATTGAGGTACAAATTCCCAACGTGGTTGCATTAGCCTACTACCTCCCGAGCGAGGCAATTGAGGTATAAACCCCCCAACATGGTTGCATCAGTCTACTACCTCCCGAGCGAGGTAATTGAGGTAGAAACCCCAAAACATGGTTGCAAGAGCCTACTACCTTTCGAGCGAGGAATTGAGGTACAAACCCCTCCAACATGGTTGCATGAGCCTACTACCTCCCGAGCAAGGCAATTGAGGTACATACCTCTTAATATGATAGTTTGGGCCTACTACCTCCTGAACGAGGCAATTGATTAACTTTTAACACTATAGATACTTTTCATGAAATCAACACATTTTACCATAATTTCATCATCATAAAGTCATATAAGTCATAGGTCATGCAATAGAACATCAATGGCTCAAGAACTCTAAACAGGACATTTTACCAAACACTTGGTGGGTGTGTAATGCTAGTGTAAAACCATGCAATTAAAGAGTGAAATCATGCAAGAAATCTTGAAGTAAGTCATCCCACTAATACTTGGTAACACCATCATATAATATACATCAAAATCCTTCATCAAATCTCAAGATAGATCCAAGATTCATAGCTCAAAACATGCTAAAACAATCACACTTTTACAAAACCTCAACATAGTTCATAGTCAAATTCATAAAAGAAAACCCATATATAAAATCAACTTAGAAACATGAAATTTGTGTAAAAAGAAAGCTTGGGCACCATGGGTAAAAGGACCCAATGGTTGAAACCCACATACTTTGACTTTGGAGAATCCTTGAAGACGATTGAAAATAGAGACTTGAAGCTTGAATGAAAACCTTAAGATCCGGATTGAGTTTTAGGACATGAATTTAGGATGAAATATTTGTCTAAGTATTTGAGAGAGTATTGAGGAATGCCTTATATGATATGAAGGTGAAATATGGCTAAGTATAGCTATTTTTATGCATGGGAAGACTTAGGCCCAAGACCCAAAATCCTTGGACCGAGATAAAAATCTCTGGCAACAAAATACATAAGTTTGCATCTGGTCCACGATATGGACCTATCGCAGAGGATAGATTTACACAGGTTCGTGACGGTTGCACTTCACGGCACTATCACAAATTGATTCTAGAAATCAAAAATTTGAGAAAATGAAATTACAATTCGTTTGCTCTAAAATTAGGGTTAGACCCATTTCCCACTCAATTTGACCCCATGATCAAGAATATGGAGTCAAATTTTTTATATCACACATGAATTTTGAGACATATGAAAATTATAATTTCAAGTTTTTCTGAGAAACATATTTGAGTACTTTTTGGGATCGTTTCACCGACTGGGCAAGGAAACTAATGATGCACTGTGGGGCATATTTTATAGATTTCAAAACACCCATTGATATGTCCCTATACCAGTTAATGTTTGGAAAAACATGTTCATGAGCAGCTTCATGACTAGATAAGACTTGTCCAGTGCACCACGAGTCATGGTGCATCTCGTGAAGTGTTGTCTTAATCATTTTGTGACATGATGTTCCCTGACAGGTACATTCACAAGTCATCTATTGTACCACGAGTCATGGTTGTGCTCATGGATTTGATCCTCGGTTCGAGCTTCATGGTCTCACCTCATTATGACCAGTACATGTCCCCTTGGCCGATGGAAAGTTTCACGTGCAATAGTTTCACTCTATCTTTTTGCAAAATGAACTAATCATCAGTCCAACAACCTCACACTTATGTGAAATCTCATTCCATTGGTTGTTTATTTGTCACTTTTACTGCCTCATCAAAATTTCTCACACATTTCTCATCCAATCTCATGTTCCGTTGAATTTTTTGGGTGACATAATACCTATTGAATATTGTAAATGACAGACATAACTAATTGGTCACACTTTGGATTTTATTATATCAAAGTAAAGACCCATTTTGGTTTTACAATCTTGATCACTCATTTGTTGCTTGCTTCAATAACACTCTCTAGTTAAGTACTCACTCTTGCTTTCTTACTTTCTCTTTTGCATTTAGTTGATTACAACTCAAATGAACCACCTCTATTTATAGGTGGTGAAAGAAGAATCTAGCTAAGTGTATTTTTTACTCTATTCTAGAATGTTCCTCCAATTACTTAACTCTTCCTCCAACTACTTAACTCTTGAACTACCCTTTCTGAAATATTTCTAAACTTTTCTCTTTAGAATACTCATAATGAGATCTTTCTTCAATTCGTCTCTATCTTGAATATTCTAGATTCATCTTGGCTTGTCTTAGATAATAATTAAGTTGGTGATGAACTCTTAATGCTCCCTCTTTAAGGCCAACTTCATTTTTTATTTACGTCCACTGTGAGTGATTTTTTGAAACTTTGCAAGCACCATGACATCTATGCTCTTGGAGGATATATATCTTTATTAGATTATTTTGATCATTATGCTTTGGAGCTTCTTCAAAGGTAGTAGTAGTCTTTCTGATATTGACCACCTTTGCTAATGTTACATCTATATACTCAACATCTAGATGTTTTTGGTCAATAAACCTCCTTCATTATATTTGTAATACTCCATGAACTTCTTCTTGCAACACATCTATAGTTTTACAAGCTCTAATTTTCCATAAGTTCTTTTTTTCTTTTTTGGAGATATTTCTAGCATAAGTGATTCGATTCTCCTCTTTCCTCTTGTTAGTGTCTTTCGTATTCTCTACTTCTTTTTCAATTTTTGTACCTCTTGCTCCAATGGCCTTGCATTTGATACAGAGACTTTATTGTACTAACATGTTGGTTCTTCATCAAGTACCACATCAATTATTTTGGTTGGTGTGACATATATTGACTCTAGTATTTTTCCCTCTATGTTTGGTGAGCTTGTTACTTTCAAACTTTGATATACCTTTACATTATTCATCTCAAATACAACATAATTTTCTAAAGTTGTTAGTTGTGACACATATTATAAGTGCTTCTTCATACATGGAACATGGCAGTCATTTTGAAGTTCCACTTGTCTCGAGTTATGGACAAGGCACAAACACCATCTTGTCAATGTAAGTTATTGGTATTCTTGATTTACTTGTCATCACCACTACTCGATCGCCTTTATATTTTCTCATATTAATTAGATTTTTTTTCATCATAGATCATGTATTGGAGCAGTCCAAAACAATAATCTAATCATGCTCATAATTGACCAGCTTCTTGCTTATAGTTATAAGTGCAAGATCCTCCTTTTCAGTAGGGTGAGAGATGGCAAGCTCTTCATGTTGATTGTTTCTACAACTGCATATGAGGTCTTAAAGTCTCATTATTCTTCTTCATCATCTTGCTGGATTTATGAAAAAGTAGCTACATTGCCTTTAGCTTTCTTGTACCAATAATCTCTAGTGTAGTGTCCTTTATTTCCATAATTCAAGCACTTCTCTATTTGCCGATTGTCGAAGCATTGGTTTGTCCTCTTGTTATATTGTTTTCTTCTTGATGTTTAATGTTCTAATCTCCCTCAGTCGTGAACTTCTCTCCTTAAACCTTTTTTTGATAATCTTGTTTGTTCTAAAATCACCTTATCTTCATTTTTAATAAAGAGACTTGATAATGGCTTCTCAAAATCTTTTTCATTTTCAACTCATAAAGTTGGTTCTATGGCCTATCCCTATGTGGCTGTAATTATGCTTTTATACTCCGACCTGAGACCATGAATAATAATTCTTCTCATTTGTTTCTCTATGAAAAGCATTTTCTAGATTTAATTTTGATATTTTATCAAATAAAGATTTTACCTTTGAGAAGTGTTGACTGATCATCATATTTTGTTGTGAGATTGGCAAAAGCTCAGTTTCAAGCCTTTGTAATCTCACATCATTCTTCTTTGTAAAAATCATTGTCAATGTATCCCAAGCTTCTTTGGGTGTCTTGGCATTCTTAATTCATTGCAAGAACTTATCATCAATTATTATATTGATAACATACGTAGCCTTTCCAACTTCAGCCTTCCACCTTCTAGTGCCCTTAACATCTGTTGGTAGTATAGTGTCTGAGTCACCAATTATATCCCATTGTTCTAGGTCAAGAAAGTAATATTGCATTCTCATGATTCATGATCCATAGTTGTTTGCATTGAGCTACTCAATGTTGTTAGAGTGCTTGAAAAATCTGCCATTGATTAGTGCCTCCCAACTTATAGCCTCTAATAATAGCTTGTACGATCTTCTTTGAGTCGCTATCTCGCTCTTTATCAATTAGGCTTTTATGCTACTTGTTAAATATTGTTATCGATGAACACAATCAGTTGGGTCACAACTTGGATTTTATTGTACCAAAGTAAAGACCCACTTCATTCTTACAGTCTTCATCACTCATTGCTTGCTTCAGCAACACTTTTTTGAGCACTCACTCTTGTTTTCTTACTTGCTCTTTTGCACTTGGTTGATTACAATTCACATTAACCACCTTTATTTATAGGTGGTGATGGAAGAATCTAAGGGTATTTTTTATTCTATTCTAAAGTGCTCCTCCTTAACTCCAGAACTACCCTTTCTAGAATATTTCTAGATTTTTCTCTCTAGAACACTCATTCTAGAGATCTTCCTTCAACTCTATACACTTCTTGAATATTCTAGATTCTTTTTTACTTGTCTTAGATAATAATTAAGTTGGTGATGAATTCTTAACAGTTCTAATATCTTTCTACTTAATTGATAGGATGTCATTATCTTCCATTAAGAATCAAATTCCTTATTGATTATTATTTTCTCAGCCACCTCTGTATTCTTTTTCCCCTCATGTTAATGGGAGCACATGTTCTGTTTATAACATAGCTCCAAGAAAGTTAAATTAGATGCCAATGTGTCTTTCTTGATTATTCTCGGGTTCAAACGAGTAATCATTGCTATTCACCAAATCTTCCTCATTACCTTATTTCAGCTGATGTCACATTTTTGAGTCTCCACATTTACATATTCTTCTAATCATCCTACTATTTCTAAGATACTTATAATGACTTAAAAAGATTGCACAGTTACTTCTACATTTCAATCCACAATACCACCACTCCTGACTTATCATCATTATTCACATCCAGGGTCAAGTCTAGATGATTCATGCCTTGCACTAAACCTTGTACATACTGCAACTTGTCTCCTCTTAATCAACTACTAATTCCACATCATAAAGGTATATTGTCAACTTGTAATACTATCTCCCATTATACTATCTGAACTTACCATCGTCTATCATTAACCTAATATGTTTTTGTATCATTTCTATCTCTAAGTCTACAAGTGAAGCACTTTTTCATCCAAAATAACAATAGGTTATGATCGATGAGATGTTTGCTTTACATACAAGTGATACTTGAGAGCTTATTCCTCTTCTTTTAGGTAAATCTACTACTGGTTGTAGTTGTGTTTATGCAATCAATGTTGAGAAAACAAAAATATTGGAATGTAGCCCATTGGCATTCCTATATATTAGGATACAAAACTGCTATCAAGAAAAGAGGAGCCACTCAGTGGTCTTAGTAGATATAGATGGCTAATTGGTAAGTTAAATTATCTCATCGTGACTAAACTTGACATTTCTTTTCTTATGAGTAGTGTAAATCAGTTTACAAATTCTTCTTCTATGCCAATCATTGTGATGCAATTGTTTGTGTTCCACAATAAATAAATTTAACTCGAAGCAAAGAACTAGTCTTTGAGGATCAAGGTCATGAACAGAGCATTGGATATACAAATGTTGATGGAAAGATCATCTTCCGATAGATGTTCTACATATGAACATTGTGTTTTGATAGGACTTTGATATCTTCAATTAGTAAGAAACATAATATGGTTGTCCGATCTAGTGCAGAAGTAAAATATCGTGCAATGATGGTAGCGACTTGTGAGCTAATTAGGATAAAAAAATTGCTCAGGGAATTAAATTTGGAGAAATCAATCAAATGGAACATGTATGTGATATCAAGTAACCCTTCATATAGCATCAAATCATGTATTGCATGAGAACACTAAACACATTGAAATTGAGAGTCACTTCGTCCAAGAAAAGATATTCATGGGATATAATGCTGCAAAGTTTGTAAAGTCAAGTGATCAACTTGCAAATATTTTCACCAAGTCTCTCATTGGTTCTCGTATGAGTTACATCTGTAACAAGCTCAGTACATATGACTTATATGAACCAATTTAAGAGGGTTGTTTGAAGGAAAAATTACAAATCTATACACTTTAAGACTCTTAATAATAAGAATTTTTTATTTACCAAAATAACACTTTAATTACTAAACTATACCATTGTTTAAATATGTTGAGTACATGTGAGAATCTATGCATTACCTTTTATTAATTGTGCTGCATTTATGGTAAAAAGTAGTTTATTTTTATTACTTTTTTATATGTTAAATCACGGGTTTTCTTTCCCATTGCCACTCAAATCAATTTCTTTGATTTGATTGCTTTGAATATCACCAGATTTGCAAAGAAAAACTGAATCATTAGACTTTTTACCATTTTCCAAGAAAAAAGAGTTTATTGTTGCTTCTACAACATCTTTAGACATTAAAAGCACTATTCTGCCTTCCATTCTTTGATGGAAACCGTTCAGATTCTAGGTAACCCTAATCAAACCTTTTTTTTTTTAGTTTTTTGCTCATCTTCAAACAAAAATTTGTTTGTTTGAATGATGTTATTATGATTTTTAGATGTTTCTCCGACCCGTGCAAAGTTCTTATTTTTTAAAAACAAATTTACCATTTCAACTTAGTGTAAATTTCACAATGGAAGGAACACCTATTAGGAAGAGCCTTAAGTTCAAAAGAATAATAATATGTTTGTTTTTTCTAGGTAAACCGACTTCATTTTTTTTATTTTCAATTTTTTGTTGATTTTCCAAAAAAAATTGTTTGTTTGAATGATATTATTCTTTATTTTTAGATGTTTTGACTCCATCCTCTTTTTTTCAAGTTTTTTACTAAGAAATTCCAATATCATTACCATATTTTTTGCACTGAAGTTTTGTTTGCCGCTGCAACAAGCCCTAAGAATATTTTGGAGAAAAAGAATGGTAAATACTTGAATTCATCAACCTGGATAAATCTGCTCTCATCAATGGACAAGAAGGAGACCATTCCTATCATGCTCTGGGAGGGTACCCAAGAACTGGACGGCACCCAGAGACTATTGCTAGTCTCCAAGCGAACCACTTGGTCTTATCACATTCATTCAATCAATAAACTCTACAAATCAGCGAAAGACATAAGGAAGTAAATGGATACATCATCATCTAGTCTCAAAGAATATAATAATAAAAGTCTAGTAGAATGCACTAACTCATAATCTTAACAATTAACATCCGGCTCTAGTCTATGAAGCCTCTATCACTATCGAGTGGTATCAATGACAAACCTATGGCTATCTCAACCAAAATAAAACTAATTAAGTCTAACTCTAAAGCAAGATGAAATACATATAATGAATCCTCCGAAGTAAGGGAAGCTCACCAATTAGTTGAACATCGTAAATCCTCAACGATGCACCTGTTGATGAGCTCTAATCCTTGTATCTGCATCATAGATGCAACATCGAATGACGTCAGTACATAGAATGTATGGTATGTGAAATAACTGAATGAAAACAAAAAAAATAGAATAGTATAGAACAATCATCAACTCAGAATAGTAACCAATCAATAAGTCAAATGTCTATCTAAAGCAAGAATAAAGAGTAGACAAGTGATCCATCAACCAATCAAACCTCATCAATCAAATCAAGCTCAACTCAATAGAACTCAACTCAACTCATTTCATCTCATCTCGACTCAGAGTACACAATGTGGAAACTTTTTGGGAGTTTCTCTTATCCAACAATAATCACTTATGAGCCAGTAATTGTACAAAAAGTCATCATTATTGCCACAATCATTTTGTACTTTCCAGGTAGGGAATGAATCAAAACTATAATGGACAAGTCCAAAATTGAGACGACAATCTACAAATCCTCTATTATTTCAGGGACTTCTATCTCGAGGGAACCTCAACATAATGTAATGTGATGGTCCTAAGCTTCACCTATGCTTGGCTACGTAGTTTGATGAGTGCAAGTTGGATTAACTATTACTCTTTTGGTGCTCGACACTCCTCCTAAAACTCAATGCTCATAAGAAAATCCATCCCAATCAAACTAGCTCAATCAGCCTCATGGATGCAATCATTATTCAATCAATCTCATAGAGACTCTCATCATCTCATCAACTCAACATCTCAATCAATAGCTCAAGGCTTATATCAATTAGTAGGGATCAATTGATTAGACAATTCATTAGAGTTCATTTATGGAGACTCACAGGACTATCAAGTTCTATCAACTCATCATCATGCTCACATCATAATCACAATCACAATCCCTATTCTCAAGTCAAGGCTCTAGACTATATCCCTAGGTTCATTCATGCATGCTTTCAAAAGTTAACATATAGATCTTATATAATATCTCATGAAAAGTATTTAATTCAAGAAAATAAGTTTATGATGATCATCAATATATGAAAATACATGCAATTAATATGATTTTCAAGAAAATCCATCAAGAATCATGTATGTAGAATCATTAGACTTTTAGCTCTTCTATGACCATGAATAGGACTCTGATTGACGCAGTGTGTTGGACTCTAAGGATCTATCAACTTAGTGCTCTGATATCAAGTTTGTCACGACCTAAGCCTAGGTCCTAGACGTGACACAATGCAAAGGTAACTTGAAGGGACCCCAAGCAAGCATCTTAGAGCATCATTACACATTCTTATTTGTGGAAGTAATAAATCAAGTATCAAGGGATAAAAGAATAGGAAATCGGGGCTAAGGGAAAACACTTTCATATCATCATAGTCAAGAGACAAGAGTCAAGCATATATCATAGATACATAATATATCTAACAAAAACCTCTATACATAAATAAGAGCTGGGGTCAAGACAAAGTAATCGGGTTCACCCTCATAGTCAAAATAGACAATAAAGAAGAATGTTTCAATACATAGTAGGAGAAATATAGACTAAGGTCTATGAAATAGAGGACTCACCAACTACCTTGAATAGCACCGAACTAGCCACGTGGAGGAGGATGATCAACTTGGACACCGATTCCTACATGGTGACATCATGTAGTCATAGAGTATGAGTTAGTATGTTTGAATGTACTAGGTATGTAGGATGCAATGCAAACAAGAATTGAGCATCATAATCAAAATACATAACAATATGCTATAGGCATACTATAACAATATGACATGTGTGATCAATGCATAAGTAAAATATTCTTAAGTAACTCATGCTCATATAGAATATCATATGTGTAGAAGAGACCAAGCTAGATTTTCAAATGTACAACCCTTTGGTAGGTTAGTGATGATGCCACCCTATCACTAAGGCAAATGAGAACGAACCCTCATCTAGGTTGGTGATAATGCCACCTAATCACCGAAGTCAAGAAGTACAAACACTACCCCCATCTAGGTTGGTGATGATGTTGTGCCATTACCAAGTGGAGAAGTACAAACCCTTTCCTAGGTTGATGAGTACAAACCCCCATCTAGGTTGGTGATGATGTTGTGCCATTACCAAGTGGAGAAGTACAAACCCTTTCCTAGGTTGATGAGTACAAACCCCCATCTAGGTTATCCGGGTTCTTAGTCCCCCCGGATTGGGCATGGTCTAATACAACATTTTATATAGAATATATCATATACATTAGCTCATTTCATCATCATGTAGTTAATCATATCATATCTCATACTTTGGACCTTCAACTCCTCAAGAAACCACATCCAGACATTTTAGCAAACACTTAGAGGGTGTGTAATGCTAGTATAAAACCATGAAATATAGAGGTGCAATCATGCAAGAAAATCCATTGTAAAACCATCAATCAACACCTTGCAACACCCTCTAGCAATATACGTCAAAAACCCTCATCAAATCTTACAATAGGTCAAAGATTTATAGCTCAAAACATAACAAAACAGTCACAACTTTACATAACTTTAACATAATGTGTAGTGAATTTCATAATAAAAAAGACCCATTTGTAAATCAACTTTAGATCATGCAACTTGAGTAAAAGGAGGCTTGGGTATCATGGATGAAAGGAAACCATAAAAGAAACCCACATACCTTAGTAGCTTTAACATAGTGTGCAGTGAATTTTATAATAAGTAAGACCCATTTGTAAATCAACTTTAAATCATACAATTTGAGTAAAAGCAAGCTTGGGTATGGAGATGGAGACTTGAAGCTTGAAGAACCTTGAAGGAGAACCTTAGCTTGGGATAAGGGTTTGGGACTTGAGTTTAGGGAGTGAAAATATGACTAAGTGTTTGAGTGAGTATTGGAAAATGTTTAGGATGATATAAGGGGAAAATTTGGCTAAGTATAGGTAAAAACACGTTTAGGAACACTTAGGCCCAAGACTTAGAATTCTTGGACCGAGCTAAAAAAATATTCCACTTTTACACAGTGGCGCATCGCGAGGGGGTCGCAAAAACCCCTATGGAAATTGCACTATAGAATTTTGTAATTGCTAATCTTACGCTCTTAAATTGGGGTTAGACCCTTTTTCATCTAATTTTGACCCCCTGAACAAGAATATTAAGTCAAATTTTCAAAATAGCAAGCAGATTTTGAGATATATGGAATTTAAAATTTTGGGCACTTCGAGGCACATTTTTGGGCACTTTTTGGGGTCGTTTCAAATGGTTTGGGCTCTAATATCAATGATGGCATGATAGGCATAGAGCCAATCAATGCCAAGGATCACATCAAAATCACTCATCTCTAGCTGAACCAAATCAATGATAGTATCTCTATGGTGGATGGACACTAAGCTCTATAGACTCTCTCAGCTCGAATAAACTCACCCAAGAGAGTAGAAACATCAAAGGGCTCAAGAAGACTCTCAGAGGATCTATCAAATCTACTGGCCATATAAGGAGTTACAAAAGATAATGTGGCACTCGGACCCATCAAAACATAATATTCAAGATAAAAGACTCGAATCATACTCATCACAACATTTGGGGAATTCTCTTGATCATGATGACTACCCATGTCATACAAATAGTTTATGGCTCCGTTTGCACCTGATATAGTACCTCTCTACTTTTCTTTAGCTAGCCAGACTGGTGCAGAAGATTGAGCTCGGTCAGTGCACTTTGGACACTCTCTCTGAGGCCATACTTGTAGCATACATCACTTCCCTCATGGCATTTCCCCAATTGCAATTTACCACACTTACCACATGCTGGCTTACCCAGTGAACATTGATCCACACTGGCTTATGGTTGAGATCCATGGGTTCTAACATTCTGGGACCTCTGGTCATTCCTGATTCTAGGCGCAGGTGCACTAGCAGATGATGGTGCTGGCCCCATCTAAAATCTGCTTTCATTACCCTTCTTACCAATCTCATTGCTGCTTTCTTACTTCTGAACTCCTCTTATCATGCTATCTCTCCTCATCATCTTGTTGCACTAAGGTCATCAGTCTCACAATATCCATATCACTCACAAGCATTTTGCCCCTCCCATCTCTATTTGGCCCTCTATTCAGCCCATCCACATACATTCCCATTCTCCCCCTCATATCAGCAACCATGTTTGGAGCATATCCAGACAGTTGAGTGAACTTCAACCCATACTCTTGCACAGTCATAGAGCCCTATTTCAAGTTCAAGAACTCTCTTATCTTAGCCTTTCTTCATTCTCTTGGGAAGAAACGCCCCAAGAAAGCTTCTTCAAACATTGCCCAAGTCAGCACTGGGGCATCCTCTCCTCTACCTTTCTTCCATTGGTCGAACCAAATTTTGGCCACACTCTTAAGTTGGTAAGTAGCCAGTTCAACTCTATTAGCAAAAGCCACATGTATTAATTGGAACACTTTCTGAAACTCCTCCACATAGTTCTTAGGATCCTCAAAGGATGCAAACCACGTGAACTTAGGCAAATTCATTCTCAAGAATTCTCGGACTCTAGATGTGTCATATACATCTTGTCTACCCAATCCTTATCTCGCAGCAGGTGTTGTGACAGCCTGGGCTAGAGTTTGAATAACCCAGCGTAGCTTAGCATTGGAGACCTTATTTTGTGGGTTTGTTCAATAGAGACAGCTGGTTCCATGGGCTTCTCATGTCCTTAAGGCTCAGGTGGGTTAACATTTTGCCTGGCGAGACATCCTCTGCCTCTGACAGCTCTTCTAGAAGGCATGATCACAACTTTAAAATGCACAAAGCATGAATTAGAAGAGAATCTTTCATAGAGCATAACTCTATCGTATGATTTAGAACATGAAAGAAGTGAAACAATTCTAAATGTCCTATAATCTCCAAATTATGGATGTGAAGCTATTCACACCAATAATAAGGAATCTACTAGACATGGCTTCATAGACTCCCTAGGACTCTTGAACTCGTGCTCTGATATCAAGTTTGTCACGCCCCAGAAGGATATCCAAGACGTGGCCAGCACCCAGAGACTATTGCTAGTCCCCAAGTAAACCACTTGGCCTTATCACATTTATTCAATCAATAAACTCTACAAATCAGCGAAAAGACATAAGGAAGTAAATGGGTACATCATTGTCTAGTCTCAAAGAATATAATACTAAAAGGCTAGGAGAAAGAACTAGCTCACAACCTTAACAACCCACATCCGACTCTAGTCTATAAAGCCTCTATCACTATCAAGTGGTGCCAATAATAGAACCATGGCTACGTCAATCAAAATAAAGTTAATCAAGTCTAACTCTAAAGTAAGATAAAATAAATACAATAAATCGTCCAAAGTAAAGGAGGCTCACCAATCAGTTGAACATCCTAAATCCTCAATGATGTGCTTGCTGATGATCTCTAATCCTTGTATCTGCATCATAAAATAATGCAGCGCCGAATGACGTAAGTACATGGAATGTACGGTATGTAAAATAGCTGAATGAAAACAAAAATAGGTAGAATAGTGTAGAATAATCTCAACTCAGAATAGTAACTAATCAACAAGTCAAATGTCTATCTACAACAAGAATAAAGAGTAGACAAATCACCACCAACCAATCAAACCTCATCAATCAAATCAAGCTCAACTCAATAGAACTCAACTCAACTCATCTCATCTCGACTCAGAATACTCAATGTGGGTACTTTCTAAGAGTTTCTCTTATCTAACAACAATCACTTATGAGCTAGTGATTGTACAACAAGTCACTATTGTTGCCACTATTTTCCGTACTTTCCAGGTAGGGAATGAATCGAAATCATAATGGATAATTCAAAAATAGAGATGGCAATCTACAAGTCCTCTATTGTTTCAGGGACTTCTATCCAGAGAGAGTCTCAACATAATGTGATATGATGGTCCTATTCCTCACCTATACTTGGCTACGTAGTTTGATGAGTGTGAGTCAGATTAACTCCTACTCTTTTTGTGCTTGATACTCCTTCTATGACTCAATGCTCATAAGATAATCCATCCCAATCAAACTATCTCAATCAGCCTCATAAAGGCACTCATCATTCAATCAGTCTCATAGAGACTCTCAGCATCTCATCAACTCAACATTTCAATCAATAGCTCAAGGCTTAGATCAATCAGTTGGGAACAATCGTTTAGAAAATTCAGTAGAGTTCATTTATGAAGACTCACAGGATCATCAAGTTCCATCAACTCATCATCATGCTCACATCATAATCGCAATCATAATCAAGGCTCTAGACTCCATCCCTAGGTTTATTCATGTATGTGTTCAAAAGTTAACATATAGGGCTTATACAATATCTCATGAAAAGTATTCAATTCAAGAAAAAAAGTTTATGTTGATCATCAACATATGAAAATACATGCAATTAATATAATTTTTAAGAAAACCCATCAAGAATCATGTATATAGACTCATTAGACTTTCAACTCTTCTATGACCATCTATGGGACACATAAGAGAACAATCTCATGCTTTTAGTTTAGCCGTACATACCTGGGGTGAAGCTTTAATAATCAATCTTCAAGAATTCTCCCTTGAGTTCCCCAATCTACGCTTCTCTCTTCTTCTCTCTCAAGCCCTAACTTTCTCTAACACTTAGAAAGGACTTAAAATGGGATTTTAAACCTTTTTTACTCTCAAAATGACCTATTTTGATCATGTATTGAGTTTAGGAGGGGTTGAGAATTGTCGGGAATACCCCTCACGAATTTTTAAAAAATTTCAACTTGAAATTTTTTTCAAAACTTTTTCGAATGAATTTTTCCAATCCCATAAAAAAAATAAAAAAAATAAGTACAGGTTCGCTACCGCACCTTTGTCGCATATAGATACTATTTTTAGTTTTTAGACCTATAAATTATCTTTTAATCTGGTTGCTCTAAAAATCAACCAAGATCATTCTCCCACTTAGTTTTTCATGCTGATCGCATATCTAGTCTCAGATTTTCCAACAGAGCATGGGAAGGCGTGTTATGCGCACATCTCTTCTCTAGGGGTATTTTGATAATTTTATGGGGTGTTACAATTCTTTTCTTAATGGATTTTCTATACTTGAAACCAATGGATGCAGTATTGTGACTTGAGTATGGATTTTCCAAGGATGAAGTTATAGACTTGTTGTTGTGGTGGTTAAATTGGTCAGTGCTTTTGGGTGTTCGTTTGATTTGTTTTTTGGTTTTTGGATGTATTTGGACAACTAAGTTATGAAGTTTTTTGTAATATTTTTTTGAATGTTTTTATGCTCTTTTTAATTTCGATTCCATTGGTTTAATTTTTTAGTTAAAGTTGCTTTTTAAAAAAATTGATTTATGTCAATTCATATACCAACTAGGTTTGCTATTACACATCTTGTAAACTATTAAAACACCAAATACTATACCAATTTTCAAATCAAATATTTTGTCTTACACAATACAACATCTGTCTTATATAAAAAAAAAATATTACAATACCCAAAATTATACCAACTATTATACCAAAATCATCTAAATCTATACAGTAACTTATTTTCTTATGACACATCTTGTAAACCATTTAAACACCAATACTATACCAACTTTCAAATCAAATTTTTGGCTTTTCAGATTAAAAAACTTATGGCCACCAGAACCAATTAGTATACCAAACAAATTATCATCTATTGTATAAACAATTAGACTGTACAAAAATATATACCTTTTGGTAGGCAAATATCATTTAATTGGACTAACTTTGAAAAAATCATAAATACCACCAACATTAGACCAAGATTTCAATATCGTACATTGACACTTCAACACCAATTTTTCAATAATCCACAAAACTGGATAACAACACACAATCAATTCAATGCAAAACCAAAATAAGTATCATCTGCAATACCATAATCCAGTTTAAGTCACACATAATAATATGTTCATACAAATTATAACATTAAAGACGAAAATAAAATAAGATAAGATAAATTAGCAAGTTCATTACATTATCCATTAATTAATTGTCATGACTTATTTAAGGAACCTTTCATATTTATTTTTGGTATTTGAAATTTAAAATCCTTAATAATGGCATGTTGATCAATGTGCCCTTTTTATTGGGATTTCATTTAATTAGCTCTGTTCCCTTTTATAATGTATAATTCTTGTTCTTCTTTACCAATCCCCTTTACCATGCCATTGTAGAGATTCTGGAATATACAAAAATTAGGAAAGAAATTCACTGAACACTGTAATTCCTTGGTTAGTTTTGAGACAAACAGTAGATTGAACTTAGAATCTGGGAGAAATAAGACATCAAATATCAGTTGATTTTTCAGGATATGTGACTTTCCACTATGAGTAACCTGTGCCTCACCGCCCATGGATAAGTGAACATAATTTTTCTCATGATCTAGGATCCTTTTACAGTTATGTAACACCTTAGGACTGGATATCATATGATTAGTTGCTCCTGAGTCTATTATCCACTTAATGTGAGTAGCATTATTATTTAAACGAGTCATGACACCTGCATTAGCTACTGGAATATGACTATTTTCTCCACTACCTTTGCTTAGAATCTGTTGATATTTGTAACACCTTTTAATTTCCTCCTATCTGATTTAGATGAGTATGTGCAGAGGATTATTAAGAAAACCTGAGAAAAAGCTGCACCAGAGGGTTTACAAGAGCCTCTATGACTCGTATTCAGCTTTACGACTCGTAGACAGGTTTTGTATAGAATTCCAGTGATTCAAGTTTCAAGGACCTTCAGAGTACGAGATGAGTTTATGACCCGTAGAGCACGTTATGACTCGTAAAGAGGGATTTCATGGTGAATTCTAGCAACTCATATTTTTGGGACTTTTAGTCTACGAGATGGCATCTACGACCCGTATATCAGTTTACGACTCGTAACAGGAGGTTTCATATCAATTTTTAGAGATTTAGGATTTTCAGACTCTTCACCGATGAGGAGCAGTTATGACTCATATGAGGGTCTAGAGTCATATACGGGGTCTCGTAGGCCCTATCAATAGTTTTACTAAAGGACCTTTTTGTCCATTCCATGCTTTTACCTTATTAAATCCAATGTTTTTTTGGCATGTTCAAAGCCTTGGAAATAAATCCTAAGCTTATTCATCAATCATTCCACCTATTAAACCCCATGCATTTTTGGCTTGTTTAAAGCCTTGGAAATAAACCCTAAGCTCATTCATCGCTCATTCATCACTCATTCTACCTTGAGGGTTTTCTTGAGAGCAAAAAGGAGAAGAGGGAGAAGCTAGGGTTTGCTATCCAAGAGCAAAGATTGCTTGAGGATCGATTGTTCTTCAATTTCTAGGTATGTAAGGCTTACCAGAGTGTGCAATCTTTCCTTCACATGCCCCTTCATCTTCTTAGCTTGAGTTAATATTTTGGGGAAAGAGTTGTGATATTGAGAAACTTTGTTATTTTAATATTGAAATCCATGTATCTATCTTCAGGTCTTGTTATACTATATGAGGTAATCTTTTGCATTTCACGGGTATTCTAATATGAGATTTGTATATGTATTTTCTTTATTGATAGAATGAACCCTAAATTACATATCCTCATGGAAATATTATACATAAATTGAGCATGTTGAGTTGAGTAAATTGAGCATGTTGAGTTGGATAAATTTGAGTATGATTAAGCATGAGAAGCATGATGAATTTGAGTCACATATATCATTACACATGACTATCTAGCTTGCGGTATACGAGGAGTCCATTTGGGTGAGTCTAAATGACTATTCGAGTCTGGGTCTAGTTGATTGGTTACCTTGATTTAATTATTGAGTACTTAAGATGAGTTGAGATGAGATGACCCTATGTGGCTGAGTTTTGAACTGATTGATGAGTTGATTGATGGGTTGATTGAAGAGTCGAGCATGTTTTATTCTTGTGAGAAATATTGAGCATCGAGTTGGTTGATTGAGGAGCACCCCAGAACTATATTTGCCAGCATAGTATAGTTGGTTCAGCATAATACTGGTGACTCTTGTCCCACAAGTGGACACTCTCTTAGGATCTAAGGGAGTGAGCTTGAGGTTGATCACCCTTTTTCGTGGCAAGTTAAGGTCGGGTGTGACAACGATATTGATTTTTTGTGCATCACCTAATTAAAGGTGGTGAGATGAGTAATGTCAGTTAGAGAAACTCCCAAGCAATATTGATTTGAGCATGAGATTTCAAACTGAGTCTATTTTGCTGAGCCTATTTTTAAAAAGCATGATTTTGCTATAACACTTGCATAAACTATTTTGAGCATGAGTTGTTGAGCCGAGGTGAGTGAGTTGAGCTTTACTTTTCTTGAGCTATTTTACATACTAGTATATTCCATGTATTGATATTTATTTGGACCTGTATCATTTCATGATGTAGATACAAGTGATAGAGGACTTCCATCCACGTATTATTAAGGTCTACTTCAGTACACTTCCAGAGTTGATGAGCCCTCCCTTACATTCCGAAGGAGCCCTGTTATCTTCTTATTATTGTTAGTACTTTATTTACTTTTTGATTAAGGTGTTCATGGCCTATCATTGGCACCATTCTAGACGGTTGAGTAGAGGCTTCATAGACATTAGAGTAGAGTATTTAACAAGTATTTTGTATCTAAACTTATCTTCATTATAAGCTATGATACAGTAGAGTTATGCACTTATTTATCTTCTTGCATATGATGCCTTACTTATTGAGTTATCTTTTCATTGTCGAGTTGATGTGACGATGAGGCCAAGTGGTTCTTTTACGGAATCAACAATGGTTCTTCAAATGTCGGCACACCAAGGGTACTCGCCCGAGGTGTGACAATATTGTTCCTGAGTGAAGTAGGAGGCAGCTGAGATGTAGTTGCCTGATGATGCTGAGAAGCATTGATATGAATGCTAAGGCAGTTCTTTTCCTGGCCTTTTTCTACATAGCTGCTTGCCTGATTTGCAAATTGACCTATCCCTTTCTTCCTGGACTTAGGCCATTCTGGAGGATATCCAATTAGCTTATAGCAATTCTCCTTTTGTGTGGCCATTGTAACCGCAATATTCATACACTATTGGCCCCTTCTTCTGAGTTTTGTAGTTATTTGTTGAAGGCACTTTAACTATGTAGTTACCATTAGGTACTGAGCTTCCTCCAGAACAATTACTCTCCAAGAACACATTTCCTTTGCTATGACTGGATTGAGTTCCAATGATCACTCCTTTAACCTTGTAGTTAGAGATAGAACCACCTTTATGACTAAACAAAGTTGTAGCCTCTAGTGGTTCACTGGCCATAGATGAGGAACTGGCTAGAGATCTCTGACTTTCATAGTCTATAACCATGGAGTGTAATTTGTTTAAAGTAGGAATTGGAGACATCATGAGCATCTGACTCCTACATTGTGTATAGGTCTCATTCAGTCCCATAAGAAATTGTAGAAGCCTTTGATATCCATGGTGTTGTGCATACTTCCTTGAATCAGGGCAACTACAACCTGGACATGGCATTAGTGCATCAAATTCGTCCCAAAATTTCTCATCCTGGAAAAGTAATCAAATACAAATCTCCTTAAGATATTTGCATTCTTTTTTTCATCACAAAGGTCTGCGTACATTCTACCCTCCCCAGACCCCACTTGTGGGATTTCACTGGGTATGTTGTTGTTGTTGTTTTTGTGTTTTGTTTGTTCTTGAAAGAATACTTTTGCATCCATATGTCATCATCATATGTCACCATCATTTTTATTTTCTCCATCTACTTGTAAGACTTTTGCACTATTTGTCTTTATAAGAAAATATGGGATCAATTATATCTAATGTTAGAAAAAGAAGAATTAAAATTAGAAGATTGCCTCACAGCTATGATAAGAATAACTAAAGAAAATGAAAAAATTGATAGGAAAAATGTAATAGAAAAAATTAAAATTCAAAGCGAAGAAAGAATTCAAAAAATTGAAGAAATAAAAAATAATAAAATAAAGGAATTAGAAATGGAACTACAAAGACTAAAAGATATATATGAAAAACAACAGGAAAAAGACGAACCAATGTTGGGGTTAGGTAGGGGTTAAGTGCGGATTTTAGGTCCATTTTTATTTTATGTGGAGTAGTAATTTTCTGAGTCATATAATAGGTCTGTGTAACCTATAATTTCATCTAATTCTTGTAGAACTACATTTATGTCATCGTACCATCATTGTCTAATACCAATGGCGGAGTTAGGTTGTTAATTTCTTCTTCTTCATATTCAATTAATTTTTCCCATATTATTTTTCTTATTTCTATTTCAGGTATTTTACTTAGTATATAAAGAATAAGTATTTTATGTTCATTTGAAAAATAATTATTATCTAAGCTTGCTGAGGGTTTAGGCATATTCAACTAATTTTTTCCATATTATTTTTTTTATTTTTATTTCCGGTATTTTACTTAATATATAAAGAATAAGTATTTTATGTTCAATATAAGGAATTCTTACTTGAACATAGCTAGAAGGAGAAATTAAGCAACATATTTTTAATTACTATTTGACATAAATAATGTGATATATTTATGATTGTTGTTATAAACTGGGTTTGTTCATATCTTATGTTAGTGTTTGCTAGCATTAGGAAATAGAAGAGAAAACTTCCGGAACTAAGTCATCCAGGGTGGGAAAGCCGAGAAAGGCGAGGAGAGCCGTTAATAGGGCAAGTACCAAATTGTTGAGGCATTGTTTAGAAAGATAATATCCTGAAAAAGTATGATGCTAGTAGTGACCAAAACATAAGAAAATAAATACCTTAATCAATAACAAGCTATCATAATTAGACCATATAAAATATGAAAAGCAGAAATATTTAATTAAAACTAAGCAAAAATGAAAAAGATGAATACACCTGCACTCTCAGAAAGCTTAGATAATAATTATTTTTCAAATGAACATAAAATATTTATTCTTTATATACTAAGTAAAATACCTGAAATAGAAATAAGAAAAATAATATGGGAAAAATTAATTGAATATGAAGAAGAAGAAATTAGCAACCTAATTAGACAATCATGGTATGATGACATAAATATAGTTCTACAAGAATTAGATGAAAATATAGGTTACACAGACCTATTATATGACTCAAAAAATTATTACTCCACATAAAATAAAAATGGACCTAAAATCCACACCTAACCCCAACATTGGTATCAGAGCATAGGACAAAAACAAATAGTAAAAATATATATATAGAAAAGAGAAAAGTAGAATAATGGCTCTACCACAAATAAAATTCGTAACATTTGTAAATAGATGGATATGGAAAAGTAAAAAAATTATTAAAGAAATAAAAGAATATAAAGAATTCTTACTTGAACATATAGCATGGCTAGAAGGAGAAATTAACAAACATACTGATAACAAAATATTAGAACGCCTAACTAATCATAAACAAGATAGAATACAGGAATTAAAATTCATCAAAGAAGAAATAATATATAGTAAAAATAAGCAAAATTACTACGAAGAAATTGCGAACAGATATAATATATTTAGCTAATAATGCCTTTAACACACATAGAATCGATAAAATCAATAAATAACTGATTATGGAAAAGTAGAAAATTTAGTCAAAACCTAAAAGAATATAAACAACAACTAATCACTCATATAGAAGAAGCTAAAGAACAAATAAAACAAGCCACCACTAATAATGAACTAGACATTTTAATAGAAATTCAACAAACCAGAATGAAATTATTAGAAGAAATTAAAGAACAAATAAAATAAGCTACTACTAATAATGAGTTAGATATCTTAACAAAAATTCAACAAACCAGAGTAGAATTATTAGAACAAATAACAGGAGAAATAATATATAATGAGTGTAAACAAAAATATTATGAAAAAATCACAAAACAACATAATATATTCGGATAAAAATGAATAAAGAAGAATTTGTGATAAGTGAAAAAATATATGAAAATTATGATGGTTTAAAAATAAAAATAATATTTTCAAACTTAGGACGAAGATATAAGAAAATAGAAGATTAATTATATCTAATGTTAGAAAAACAAGAATTAAAATTAGAAGATAGTCTAGCAGCCATGGTAAGGATAACTAAAGAAAATGAAGAAATTGATAGGAAAAATGAAATAGAAAAAATTAAAATCTATAGTGAAGAAAGAATTCAAACAATTGAAGAAACAAAAAATTCGGTCACGACCCAACCTATAGGCCGTGACTGGTACCCGATAGGGGCACCCAGA
>DF358495.1:25084-38127 GCA_000787875.1 Solanum virginianum
TGTACAGCGAACCAACAAGCAGAGTATAAGCAACAATATGACATATATGATCAATGCATAAATAAAACATGCTTAACTTATGCTCATATAGAATATCATATGTGTAGAATAGACCAAGATAGATTTTTCCCAAGTACAAACCCTTGGTTGGTTGATGATGATCTCACCTCATCACCCTGGTGGTGTGGTATGAACCCCTCACATGGTTGATGATAATCGCACCTTATCACCCTGGTGGCAAAGTACAAACCGCTCACATAGTTTGATGAATACAAACCCCCATCTTGGTTGTTGAGTACAAACCCCTACTGAAATGATCCAAAAAAAAGTGCCTAAAAATGTGCCTCACAAGTACCCAACATCTTGTTTTCCATATATCTAAATATTCATTTGTTATTTTGAAAACCTGACTTTATATTGTTTTTAGGGGGTCAAATTGAGTGGGAAATGGGCCTAATTCGAACTTTAGAGCAACCGTATCAAAATCCAAAAATCGCAAAACACGCTATTTAGGAGGGTCCACTTTGAAGGGGAATATCTATTAGCACACAAAGAACTGGGTGATCCACGACCTATGAACTAAACTTCAATCATAAGAACGGGTCATCATCCACATTACCCTTTCATTAACTTCAACATCAAAGGCTCACAAGAGGTATAATCTTAAGACAGAGGCTTAATCCGGTCCTTCAACATCTTTAACATTTTCATTATTTAAACACATCTTTAGAAAGCTCATAATCATCATAGAGTCATTTGAATCATAACGTAACCAATAGATCATCAAAACATAAAGAATCGATAACATCTTTAACATTTTCATTATTTAAACACATCTTTAGAAAGCTCATAATCATCATAGAGTCATTTGAATCATAACTCAACCAATAGATCATCAAAACTTAAAGAATCCTAAAAAGGTATGTTATCAAACACTTGGTGGGTGTGTAATGCTAGCGTAAACCCATGCAATTTAGAGATGAAATCATGCAAGGAAATCCAATGTAAAACCATCACATCATCGGTGAAAGGAACCTATGAAAGAAATCCACATACCTTGACTTTGAAGAGTTTCTTGAAGAAGATTTGAAGTGGAGACTTGAAGCTTGAATGAAATCCTTAGATCCGCAAGAGTTTTGGGACTCTTGAATCTTAAGGAGGACTTGGGGTGTGACTTGGTTTCCTTAAATTCCAACAAGACTTCTTCAAAACCTTGAGAATGGATAGAGAATTTAATGAAGATTTGAGAGGATTTTGAGAGGTTTTTGGTTAGTTTTTAGGGATCAAAACGGCTAGAAAATGAGGGATTTTCTTGTATATAGGTATAGGGTTATTACCTAATTGTCCTGGAGTAAAAAGAACAATTTTTGAAAAATTTTGAACTAGTCTGCATCAGGTCTGCATCGCAAACAACTATTTATTTTTGCGAAGTTTCACCAAAAATTATTTTTCTTGGCATGGACAAAGTATACCTTGTAGGTACTCGTTCTCCCACCCAATGTTGCCTTCTAAATAAGAATATGAAGTCAAATTTGCAAAATTCTGCATGTATTTTAAGATATTGAAAAAACATGCATCATAGGGTTTTTTCGAGCAATGTGGAGGGGTGTTTAAATATCTTCAATTTGAGATATAAGAGAATTATGATTATGGGGGCATTCCTAGGCAAGTGTGGGGCGTTTCAATATCTACTCCTTGGGAACATTCATCCCCGAATGTCAAAGAGACGTATGTAAGAAGAGTAATCATGAAGAAATCAGCCCCAACAAGAATGCAATAATGCACTTAAACACCATTTTTGAAATCTCAACACAAGTGTTAAAATCATCATGAACTTGTCAGCATAAACATGAATGCATTCAATGACATAGGGGCTAAAACATAAGACTTGAAATCACAAAAAGGGATTTGACATATTATCATAAGCTTGAATAGAATGAAAGAGGTATGAATATCGCTTTTCCATGCCTTCTCCATTTCCTCGAGAGGCACTTTCGACTTGACAATTCTTTCAAAGGGCCTTGACGAACACTACACCCTGATCAATCAACTTCTTCAACCCTTCAATCCAATATCTCCACCGGGACCTCTTCCTAAGTCAACTTATCCTCCACAACACCCACAACCTCAAAGAGTTCCATAGCACTACAGTCACCAACAAATCCCCTCAACCTAGAAGCATGAAGGACCGAGCAAACTTTATCCATATCCCTAGGTAATTCCAAACCTTATGAAACCTTACAAACTCTCCACCAATTCCTATAAGGACCTACAAACTTAACCCAAATGTCAACCTTAAACACATGTTGTCCACTTGGTACCATGAACCACCATCTCCCCCTTGGGAGACAATCTCCACTCTACCATCTTTCACATGAAACCTCTAACTCTAATAAGGCGGAATCAAGGCCTTGCTTAATCTAGACCCCTCTAAACAAAGAAGATTTGGGACCATCAAGAATACTACACCACCATGCTTAACTTCCTTCAACCTAACCCCTAATCTAGCCAACCGATGGACCTCTCTAGTCACCTCTTTGCCACTATCCTCAACACATGCTAGGCTACCTAGAACATCAACCACAACATTAGCCTCACCGAGGAAAGTAATGCACACTCATATCATAATCCTTAAAGAGTACTAATCACGTTCTTGTTATCTTCCATTCACACCTATCATACTTAGCAAACAACCCCTCATCACCTAAGACTTGCAACATTACCCCCAAATGATTCAGAAGCTCTAAATAAATCAATGCTCTACCATTAGAGGCCACCACAAGCATGTCAAGGTAGGGTTTAAGGCCCTATTCATGAAACCCATAAACATAGCCAGTGCATAAGTCAACCAAACAACTCCAACCATACTCGAAATGCTCACTCCTAACCCAAAAAGACACTTAGAGATATCACCTATCCTCATCCTCACTTGGAGACAAAACCCAAACCCAAGATCAAGCTTAAAAAAGTGACTAACCCATTGTAGTTGACCAAATAAATTGACTATCCTTAACCATCGTATCACAACCTTACGAGTTCTACCCTCATTGGAAACACAATATGCAAGTAGCCAAACCACCTCAAGACCTCCAATCCACAAACTAAGTTCAATAAAAGTGACAAGACAAGACCCCATGCAATAAGAACATGGGGCAACCCTTAGAGATCAATTTGACCTTAAGACAAGAATGGACCTACCTCCCTTGCTACCACTTGGTAACCTCCCACTCAAAGACGGATTCATTGGGGGGGGGTCGATTCTAACTCTACAAGTTCTACTATTAATGGGGACATAATGTGCATGCAACTAATCCACCCCAAGTATGACATCAAGATCCACCACATCAACTCCAACAAGTCACAAGCCAAGAGCTGAGGCAAGATGAACATGGAACAAAACCTATGAACATTCTTAGCAACAATATACTCAACAAAGAGGTAGACACCACAGGTTCACATAACAACTCTACCACACAAGAAACCTATTAGCAACCAAAAAGGTACAATGTAAGGTATTCAACTTATCCGCAAAGTACCAAGCCTAGTCTAGTGACCCCTAGAGGGGTATGGTTGAGAACGTCGATAACCATCCTTATGATCTTTAGGGACCCATGGATAATGCCTCATCTTATGATCCATTCCATCACATCCAAAACACGCACTCGAGTCGGCTAAGTAATCTCTCGGGTGGTACCTTCCACACTTGTTGCATGTGGGAGGAGTTTGTGCACCAATACCTTCACCATGATACTTGGGTCTGACCACCCCATCCTTGGCAACCCTCTTACTTAGAGCATCATCAGACTCTTGATCTTGGAAGCTACCATCAAATCGAGCCCTCTTGGATCCCTCTCTTCTCCTCTTTCTAATCTTCTCTCCCTTAAGTTGTTTCGTATATGTCATAAGGTGGGACAAATCCATATCCTTAATCAATATAGTGGACCGACACTCCTTATTCACCAAATTGGATCTAAGGCCAAAAGGCATAGTTGATGGACAACAAGTGCCAAAGAAATTAAAATGACAATAAGAGATAAGCATAAACAAGGAGAATTGGAACTAAGGGTAAACTTCCATATCATAAACATCAAGAAACAAGAGAGTCAAGGCTTATAGCATAGATACATAACATGTCCAACAACACCTCTACTACATAGATTAGAGGGGTGCCAAGACAAGCAATCAGGCTCACCCTCATAGTCAATGCATACATAAAAGAAAGATAGTCTTAGAACAAAGTATAAGATTATAAGCAACGTCCTCAAAATTGAGGACTCACCAACTTGCTTGAATAGAACTTTCTAGCCACGCGGAGAATGATGATGGTCAAGTGGAGCTTCGGTTCATACATGGTAACATCATGTAGGCATAGAGTATGCATTAGTACATTTGAATATATTAATTATGTAGGATGCAATGCAACAAGAGATAGGAAACATAGTCAAAATGCATAATGATAAGCACTAGATAGCATAATAGAATATGACATGTATGAACAATGCTTAAGTAAATCATGCTTTATAAATCATTTAATTGTATAGATCATAATACATAAGTGTGGGAAGAGACCTCAACTGACATAGAATAAATCCAAGTGATCTACAACTTGGAATCCCAATGATTACCCCTCATCGATAAAGAGGTGGTCTACTTGCCAAGGTAAATCATACTTCACCTTACGGGAGCCATCCCATTTTTGAGAAGTAACCTTCCTTACGGGAGCCCATCATATTTTGAAAAGGATTTCATAAGTAATTTGGCCTTACGAGAGCCCATCTCATTTCAGAGAAGTAACCTTCTCTATGGGAGCCTGTCCCATTTCAGGAAGGATTTCATGGGTAATTTCACCTTATAGGAGCCCGTCCCATTTCAGAGAAGTAACCTTCCTTTTGGAAGCCCATCATATTTTGGAAAGAATTTCATGAGTAATTTCACCTTACGAGATCCCATCCTATGTCGGAGAAGTAACCTTCCTTACTGGAGCCCATCCCATTTCGGGAAGAACTTCAAAATAAAGTGCACTAAATGGATCCACTAGTATTGCAAAGGTATGACATAGTCCTATGGTGGCATATAGTTCAAGGAAAGAGAGCAAACCCTCCATCTATCGGTGCTATGCCTAATCCCATGAAATTATTGGAATAATCATAACTTTAATAACTTATGAGAAACATAGAATCATGGTACGAGTCATACTCATAGAAAATTTCATGAATTCATAACAAACTTAATAGCCTATATTTATCATGAAGTTAGTTGACTTGTAAAATATGTACATATCTTGAGAATTTCTTAACTTGGCATTTTATCAAACGCTTGGTGGGCACATATGAGGACATGTTGAAATCATGCAAAATGAAAGAGTATAGATAATGAAATAGTGAAATTAATGCATCTTAAAATCATGTAAATTAGTCCATCAACATCATGGTATAACCCCAACATAGGTAACTTGTACATCATATCAAGACTTCACAATAATTTATAGATTTCATAGCTTCAATCATGTATAGTCTCAATAGACAAAGATCACTTCATTGTATAAGTTCACAATAGATATTTATGCATAATCGACAATATTTGACAAAACCCCAACATATTTCATGCTCATATTTCATAATAATAATTCGCATAAGAAATACAACTTAAAATCATGCAATTTTCATAAAAAAGAAGGTTGGGCTTCATGGGTGAAAGGAACCCATGAATGAAATCCACATACCTTAGATCTTGAGTTTCTTGAAATTGAGTTGAGAAAGACTTGAAGCTTGGAATGGGGTCTTAAAATCCACAACTTGTTCTTGAGTTTCCTTGAATTCGTATTGGAGTTTGGCAGAGGCTCTTAGGAGAATTTGAGAGTATATTCCAATTGGTGGAGTGAATTTAATCTTTAGGAGTAGGGTTTAGGTCTTTAGGAAGTGTTTAGATAGCATCAAAATCCCAAAAAGTCCAATTGAAATAACAAAATTTATGAAATGTCATTAATGAAATAGAATTTTGCAAAAATCCGTATATACCCCTATGCAGACGAGTTCTACAAAAATAGACATAACTTCTTCATCCGAACAATAAATAAGGTGAACCAAAGTATGTTGAAAAGATAATTTAAAGAGCTTTAATTTAGTAGGTCGTGGGTCACCCAGTATTTTGTGTTCTAATAGATATTCCCTTTTAAATTTGACCCGCCTACCGGTACTTGTGCAAAACTTAGCCAACGAAAATTCCTTTGAACTTAGCTTGATGTAGGGGATCCACAATGGTCTTTAGTGACATGAATAAGCTTGAATTAGATTTGAATGAGAAATTGAATATTGAATGAATTTCTTGAGATCCGGAATGAGTTTGGGACACTTGAATTTGGTTGAAGTGTTTGGTTAAGTGTTAGAGAGGGTTTTGGGGAATGTCTTGAATGATATGGGATTGAAAATGACTAAGTATAAGTGTTTTTATGCATGAGGGGACTTAGGCTCAAGACCCAAAGGCCTTGGATCGGAATAAGAAAACTGGCCAAAAATTACACCTCTTCGCGCCCTGGCACGTCGCGGCTGGGGCATGATTGTTCACTAGAATTTGCAAACTTTGAAATTTTGAATTTTGCTACGGTTGCTCTAAAATTGGGGTTAGACCCATTACCTATTCAAATTTTCCCTCTGAACAAGAATATGAAGTCAGAGTTTTGATATCATGAATGAATTTTGAGATATATAAAAATTACGACTATGGGCATTTTCGAGGCACATTTTTCGAGCACTTTTTGGGGACGTTTCAGGTGGCTAGTTACATATCCGTTATTGCAATTTGATGCTAGAAATATTGTAATTAACTTTTCCACATTACTTATAATAATAAGGCTAAATACAAATTTCTACACTATAAATATAAAAGTGCTTGTTGAAACTCTATTTAAAGATAAAAATAAAATTTTATACAATAATATGATTCCATGAAGAAGTATTTTGCACTTGAACTTGTGAGTTTAAGAAAACACAATTAACACCCCCTAATTTCTTCCTATCCGATTTGGTTGAGTATGTACAGGGGATGGCTGAGAGAAAGACTGAGAAAAGAGGTAGAAGAAGGTTACTAGGGAGGTTTACGAGTTGTAGAGAGGTTTATGACTCGTAGATTGGGGTTTCTTACAAAATTCTGGTGTTTTAGACTGCACCTTCATCTTACTTATGAGAATAAGTTTATGACTCATAACCCGAATTGTGACTCGTAACATTAGATTCCACACAAAATTCCAGTGCATCCAACTTCAGATTTTCTTGTACACGAGAGGTCACCTATGACTCATATAATGGACTATGACTAGTAAAAAGAGGTCTCGTATCAATTTTTAGTAACTTATGATTTTTAGACTTCTAGTCTACAAGAGTGATCTACGACTCCTAGATTGCTCTACGAGTCGTAGACTGGGTTTTATAGGCCCAATCGATAGTTTTAATGAGTGATATTTTTGTCCATTCCACTAACTATTCCATTAAAACATAGACATTTTTATACTTGAATAAGGTCCCAAAATAAAACCTAAGGACATTAATTCCCATTCTCCACATTTGGGTGTTCTTGAGAGCTTTGGAGAAGAATGAAGAAGTTAGTGTTTTTAACTCAAGAGCAAGGATTGATTGAGGTCCGATCGTTCCTTCGATTCCTAGGTATGTAAGACTTACCAAAATATGAAATTCCCTCCTTCACTTGCCCCTTCATCATTTTGAGTCAAGATTTGGAAAAGAGTTGAAATTTGAGAAATTCGACTACCCTAATACTAAATCTTTGTATTCATTCAGGAGGTCCTATTTTATTACATGAGATAATTGCTATATTGCATGAGTATTGATATGAGATTTAGACATGTACTTGTTAATTTGATAAAAAAAAGACTTTGACTTTTTCGAAAATTTGATTTAATACTCAATTAATTTGAGTATAAATTAAATTTTTGAAATTAAACAGAGTCGCCACTTAATTTTAAGAAAAATTAAGACAACCTTTTTTTTTAAAACCTAATAGAAAGTTTTAAAATTTTCAAGAGACGAGTAAGAGTTCAATTTCCATTTTGAGAAGAAATTAATCACTCAAAATGGCCGCTAGCTTGCAGTTTACCAATGATTAGGAAATTTGGCTAACTTTGAATATTTTGAGTAAGTTTTAAAAAATTGACCAAACTAGGTTTGAAAATTTGACTAATCTCGAAAAAAAAGAGGCTAATTTTAAAAAGAGTTGATTAAGTTTGAGAATTGACCTACACTTGACTATTTTTGGCAAAAAGTTGCACCAAAAGAAATAGTAGAAAAATTCTAACACTAAGAAAATTACTAAAATAAAAATTAACATAAATGAAGATAATATTGGGGAAATAATTAGATTAAACGAATAAACAATAAAACAATCAAATAATGTTAGAGTTAGATAACAAGTAAAACAAATAAATAAACATGCAACAAACAATAAATAAGATTAAATAGGGCTTGGCAGGCCTAGTTTCCACCTGCCCTAATTTCCTACAATTTTGGGCCTGCTTACCCCATTTAAAATCCCCTGCTCAGCTGAAAAAGAATGGGCTTCGAGTACATTTTCCTGTGTATACATGACTGTATATACGTTGTATATCAATGTATACTAGCCTCCCTTGACATCCAAATCTTGTAATCAGCTTTCATAGCCGTGTGACAGGCCTTCCTTTCGAAGGAAGAGGTTCAGATTATCTCGAGACTCACGAAGTCCTAAATGGACTTGGATGTGGTTCATATGCATAAAAATAAAAATCAATTACTAAAGAATTAATGTCAAAACAATAATAATGAGGAATAATAAAATAATTAAGAGCAACAGTCATTGAATAGCTAAAAACAATAGAGATTCCCATTTTTTTTTGAAAGTGATAATAATAAAATGGAGGGATTTAAATGCTATAAATTCATGCTAAGAAAGCTAAGAAAGTAATCCCCAAGTTTCATGTCATCATACTAAACAAAAATCAAGAGTTACCAACCCTTCATGATTACATATGAACATACAAAGTAATACTTCCTTTTAAAAAGGGAAAATCATCGGGACCTAAATCGCATTAGCTTCAAAACATATATGAGGAATGCTAAACTAGTAGATAAGAACATTAGAGACTTTATTGAAACTGGGCTATCAAATGACTTTGGGAAGCAATATACAACAACTATATCTAGAACATAGCCATGAAAATGAGACAAAATGAATAAAGAGGGGAAGTTTTAAAATAAATCAAAATAATAACACAAAACGACACTTTTCAGTAGCCAACTTTAAACATATATGTCTAAACCAAGAAATAAATAGCATATTGATACTACACATGAAGGTTTGAAGCAAAGGAGGCTCATTTTTCAGAAAGAAAAGAAACTATCTTTGGTAGAACAAGAGGATAAAGAAAAAACCTGTGGACGAAGAGGTTTTTTATACCACCAATTAACTCAAGTAAGATATTGTTAACTCCTTGGCCAAATGAAATAGTAAAACACATTCAACATAGGCAACTATAGCAATAACATGTAAATGAACACACTTATGAACTAGTGTAACTGTTTGTGACTTAAGACTTGACGTTTGAGAGATAAAAGGCAATAACAAGGTGCACATGAATTTAATACTCTGTCAAATGAACTGTATCCATAGAAGAGAAGTTAACAACAAAGTTAAGCAATTAAATCATACTAGAAAACTATGATCAAAATGATATTATAGCAATAATCCCAAGACCTCTACTGGGAGCTGTTATTCGACTATTGACTAGAGGTAAATCATTTGCATTCTCGGTAAGACATATAGTGATACCAGCTCTACCAAATCAGACTCATAAAAGGAAAAAAAAGAGAAAAAACAGAATACTTCCTCTTTCATAGTAACCTTGTAACGTATTATCAGTGTAATAGTAGACATTTAAGATACATAATCAGCTTGAGGAAACTAATATGGATCAGATAATTCATACTTCAAGAGATTTAGTTATAGTTTCAGCAGTTAAAAACACAGACAACAACCAGGAAGAGCTTTTAAATTTAAGTTCTGAACTCAAAATTAGCATGTAACCAGACAAGAGACTCGTTTTACTTGTTAAAATAAGAAAAAATGGAAAAGAGGAAAATCAGCAACTTAAACTTCAGACTTATGACAAAACAGAGGAGGAAACCAACTGTTAACATATTGAGAAAGCTATATTCATGAAACGACATGGATGCATCTCAAAGACCCACAGCCACATCAAAACAAGGATGTGATATGCTAAAAAGGACAACAACATTGAAGTCGAATCCACATGAGGATGCAGCATGAACCAAGAAAAGGTATGAGTTACACATCATTTTCAAGAAACTTAGAGACTGGCTAAAACTGGAGCAGAGATGAAAGAACTTGAATTCAACTAAGAGACATAGAGTCGAACAAGAAACTCAAAATCAATAAGTAATATAGATTCCATTATTTAATAGTAAGAACCACAGTATCGACTTGCCATAACAGGGCATTTTGAATCAAAACAAATCAGCTACAAACATGAAAACTTTGACATAGCTTCCATACTCACATTCGAGCATAATGTAAAACTTGAAATGAAAAAATATGAGATTGGGGTATTACCTTTATTGGAGCAGAAGAACTAGAATGAGATGAACTGAGAGTCTTTCCACCACCAAAAATAAACTTCGACGAAACAAAAAGAAGCCAAAAGTTGAGGTTAAACCTTCGTAGGTTTGTTTTAGCGAGAACACAATTCTTGGCCTCAAATTTCAACTCTTCTCCCCCCAAATGGATGAATGAGAGACTTATTTATAGGAAGACATTAGGATAGAAATTGGATGGGGAAACAATATGGGAATTGGGAAACTCCAAAAAGCAAATTCAAATTCTTGAGAGTTGAGATTCTGGGTTGCTGTGCGCTGAAGCTTTTGCTGCTGGGTTTGCAGATTACCATTTTAGGAAAGATGATGGAGACACTAGCTAGGTGTTAATTTACTGGTCAAAGGGGACTGCATCGCTACTGGCATAGCTAAATTACTCTCGCGTTTTGCTTATTTGGGGAAAATAATGTGTGAGGCTGTACAAAATATTAAAAAAGGGTGCGTGAGCTACTAGTTTGGGAGTATATGTCTTTGTGTAAGTATTATGTTGGGTATATGCGTTGGATTGGGCCGGGTTAAGGGAAAATTGGGCTGATAGATTGGTCCAAAAAAGAATAAAATGAAGCTGAAAATGGGTTTCAAGGGTGGGGGTTTTAGTTTTAAAAATTAGCTATTCAGTTGCAATCATAGCCAATAAAATGTATTCGACTCAAATTAATTGCCTAATTCAACTACAAGACAAATTAATACAAATTAATTGAAGAGTATTTAATATTAACAACTTGAAATAATTAGATTAATTATAAAATAATAACTTATAAAAGAAAAAGTAAGATAAAAATAAAATAAAATTTATTTGAAGAAGATTATTTTTTTGCATTTTTGAAAGCTAACTATATCAAAATTTTAAAATTTAAAAGTTCAAAGATTGATTTATACTGTGGAGGGTAAAATTGGGTGTCAACAGTACTTCATACTTGAGAGCATGAACCATAAATCAAATGATTTTAATGAAATTCTATTCATAACATTGAATATTTTGAGTTGATGTAAATTGAGCATTTAGAGTTGAGTAATTTGAGCATGATTGAGTATGAAAAACATGTTGCATTGAGTCATATTTATTGTTACACATGAATATCTTGCTTGCATTATATAATGAGTAAGTTGAGTGAGTCTAAATGACCATTGAATTGAGTCACATACACATGAATATCCTGCTTGCATTATATTATGAGTAAATTGAGTGAGTCTAAATGACTGTTGAGTTAGAGTTGAGTTTTTGTTGTATTCACTACTTGAACGAGTTGATGAGAAATTGATTTGAGTTCAGCATTGAGCCTTGAGCTGATTGATTGAGCATTGAGGATTGAGTTGATTGATGAGTAGAGCATGATTTAGTCTTGAAAAGAGTATCGAGCACCGACCGTGGAGCAATTACACTTCTGCTTTAATCTACAGAACTACGTTACCATCATAGGAAAGTTGTTACAGCTAGTCTTACAACTCTTGTCCCACAAGTGGACATTTACCTTGGATCCATGTGAGAATTGATCACCCTTTTCTATGGCAAGTTAAAGGCGGGCATGGCAGCGATGCTGATTCGTTGTGCATCACCTAATTAAAGGTGTTGGGATGAGGATATCGATTAAGAGAAACTCCCAAGCAACATTAATTGAGCATGAGGTTTTAAAATGAGCCTATTCCTACTGAGCTTACTTTTAAAAGCACGATTTACTCGAAACTTGCATAAACCATTTTGAGCATGAGTTATTGAGTCGAGGTGAGTAAGTCGAGCTTTACTTTTCTTGAGCCATTTTACATACCAATATATTCCATGTACTGACATCCACTTGGACCTACATCATTTTATGATGCAGATACAGGTGAAAGAGAGCTTCAACACGCACACCGTTGAAGTCTAGATCAGTACATCTCCGAGTTGGTGAACTCTCCTTGCATTCCAAAGAAACCCCTTTTATGTTCTTACTTCTATTAAGTACTTTCTTGCCTTGATTTTGGGTGTCCATGGCCTATCATGGAACCATCTAGATTGATGAGTAGAAACTTCATAGACATTGAGTAAAGAGCATTAAGTAATGATGTATCAAAACTTATTTTCAATAATAAACCATGATACAACAGAGTTATGCACTTTATTTTCCAACTTGCATATGATGTCTTTACAATCCTGAGTTCCTTCATCCACTGTCAAGTTGATGTGACGATAAGGCCAAGCGGTTAACTCAGGGGCTAGCAATAGTCTCTGAGTGCCGGCCACGCCAAAGGTACCCTCCCAGGGCATGAAAAACTTGGTATAAGAGAACAAAGTTCAAGAGTCCTAGAGAGTCTATGAAGCCGTGTCTAGTAGAGTCTTGTTTAAGAGTGTGTTGTGCACCACACTTTATAAGCAGGAGGCTACAGGATATTAGGAACTATTACCATTTCTTG
>DF358495.1:38206-50899 GCA_000787875.1 Solanum virginianum
CTGAGTTCATGAGATAGAGTGGAAAACTCAATAATCTTCTTTTCTAATTCGTTCTTTACGTGATTACAGGTGATGCCTCTTAGATGCACTGTAACCAAAAAGAATGTCTTAGCTAGCACTGCAGAGAAAACTACTACAGACGTGCCTCCTCAAATAGAAACGTGGGGCCAAGGTCGACTGTCCAATAGTACTGGTGTCCCTGTGACACCTACAGCTCCACTTGCTCCTACATTAGAGGCTGACTTTCGAGAAGCCATTGCCTAGAGTGGGAACCAAGGCTTACAAAACCCCTAGTTTAAGCTCTCATAAGCCGACAACAGCCTCTAGACTGAGGGACTTTCTGAGGATGAACCCACCTTTCTACACTGGGTCTAAGGTTGAGAGGACCCTCAGAACTTTATTGATGAGATATGGAAGGTGCTAAAGACTATGCATGTGACTGAGACTGAGGGGATGGAGCTTGCTCCCTATCAACTTAAGGATGTGGCTAATGTATGGTACAATCAATGAGAAGAGAGTCGAGATGATAATACTAAGCCCGTTTTTTGGGAAGAGTTTGAGAGTGCTTTTCTTAACCATTTCTTACCTCAGGAGTTGAGAGAGGCAATAGTCGAGGAATTTGTGAATCTAAAACAAGAGGAGATGACTATTAAAGAGTATAGCCTGAAATTCATCCAACTGTCAAGGGATGCACTAGAGATGGTTCCAGATATGAGGGCAAAGATGAGAAAATTTGTATCTAGTTTTGGCAGGCAGGTGAAGAGAGTATGCAAGGTGGCATTATTGATTCTAGGCATAGATATCTCCAGAATGATGGTCTATTCCCAGCAAACTTAGGAAGATAAGATGAAAGACAGAGAGCAACATTTGAGTAAGAAGGTCAGATCAGCAGGGCCTGAGCCCAATCATAGTAAGCAAAGTAAGGGAGATAAGTCCTATTTCCAAAAGAGCTCTTCTAGCTATGCACTATCTTCAGCCAGTGTATCAGCCCCGAGCTAGACATATGATTAGAGATCCCAACTTCAGCCAAACTTTAGGGCACAGGGTGCACAGTCTAAAGCAAGTGCAACTCTTGGCTCTAAAGGGAAGCCACCTTGTGGGAAATATGGCAGGATACATTTGGGGAAGTGTAGAGATGAATTGAATAATTGCTACAAATGTGGTGAATCGGGTCATTATCAAAAGGAGTATCTGATGTAGGGTAATAAGGTCTAATACTCTACCACAACACCACCAGTGAGGGGATAACCACATGAGGTACTGCACCGAGGGCAGGTGGTAGGACGAACAATCTATATTCAATGGGAAATCGATAGGATTAGGAGGTTTCACTAGAGATTGGGATGGGTATGCTTCAAGTCTTTACCTTTCCTTGCTATGCTTTACTTGATTCAAGTGCAACTTGCTCTTTTGTGACGCCATATGTGGCGAGTAAGTTTAAGATTCTTCCTGAGTGCTTGCTTGAGCCATTTTCTATTTTTACTCCTCTTAGTGAGTTCATTTGAGCTGAAAGGATGTATAGAGATTGTGTGCTGCCCATCTATCATAGGGATACTCTTATCAATTTGATTAAGTTAGAGATGGTTGATTTTGAAGTAATCCTTGGTATGTTTTGGCTTCACACCTGCTATGGCTCTGTTGATTGCCAGAATCAGACTATCAAATTCTAGATTCTGAATGAGTCTTTTATTGAGTGGAAAGGAGATTCTGTTGCACTAAAGGGTAAGTTTATTTCTTACCTCAAAGCTTGAAAACTGATCTCTAAAGGGTGTATCTATCACTTCATGCGAGTCAAATCTGATGATGTTGAGCCCCCTTCTCTTGAGTCTGTCCCCATTGTGAGTGAGTTTGCTGATGTATTCCCTAAGGATCTACTCGGAGTTCCTCCTTATAGGGAGATTCGCTTTAAAATTGATGTTCTTCATGACACCCAACCTATTTCTATTTTGCCATATAGAATGGCTCCCATGGTGTTGAAAGAGTTGGAGGAGCAGTTGAGAGATTTGCTAGAGAAAGGATTCATAAGGCCGAGTGTATCTCTATAGGGCGCTTCAGCCTTATTCGTGCGAAATAAGGATGGTTCTCTCAAGATGTGTATTGACTATCATCAGTTGAATAAGGTGACAATCAAGAATAAATATTCCCTTTCGAGAATTGATGATTTGTTCGACCAATTTCAGGGTGCTATTATTTTCTCTACGATAGACCTTGGATCAGGCTATCAACAATTGAAGGTAAGAGAATATGATATCCTGTAGATGGCTTTTCAAACTTGATGTAGTTATTTTGATTTCCTGGTAATGTTTTTTGGGTTGACTAATGCACCCATAACCTTTATGGACCTGATGAATAGAGTATTTAGCAATATCTTGATATGTTCGTGATTGTATTTATTAATGATATTTTGGTGTATTTGAGTGATGAGGAGGAGCATGTCAATCACCTCAAAATCACTTCGCAGATGGCTAGAGATAATGAGTTATATGCAAAGTTCTCTAAGTGTGAATTTTGGCTCAAATTGGTGGCTTTCCTAGGTCATGTGATTTCTTGAGAAGGAATTCAAGTGGACATCCAAAAGATTGAGGCGATTAAGAACTGGCCCAAGACCAACTTCATCGACTGATATAAGGATCTTTCTGGGATTGACTGGCTATTACCAGAGGTTTAAGAGGGACTTTCATCCATAGCCACGCCTTTGACCAAATTGACTCAGAAGAAGGTCAAGTTTCAATGGTCTAACAAGTGTGACAAAAGCTTCCAAGAGTTGAAGATGAGGTTAACTATCGCACCGGTGTTGAGCGTATCTTATAGAACAGATGGATTTGTTTATCTATTGTGATGCTTCAAGGGTAGGATTGGGATGTGTGTTGATGCAGAATGAAAAGGTGGTTAAGGTACATGAGAATAACTATCCCACTCACGATTTGGAGTTGGCAGTAGTGGTGTTTTGCTCTCAAGCTAAGGTGGCACTATTTGTATGGAGCCCATGTTAATGTATTCATAGACCATAAGAGCCTGCAATGCATCTTCAGCCAGAAAGAGCTTAACTTGAGCAGAGGAGTTGACTTGAATTGCCCAAAAACTACGACATGAGCATCCTCTACCACCCCAATAAAGCTAACGTGGTTGCTGATTCTCTTAGTAGGTAGTCCATGTGAAGCACCACCCATGTGGAAGAAGAGAAAACGGAGTTAGCCAAAGAGGTTCATAGACTGGCACAATTGGGAGTTCAACATATGAGTCAGGTGAAGGAGGAGTTTATGTGCATAATGGGTCTGCATTATCTTTAGTAGTGGAGGTGAAGGAGAAAAAAAGACCAAGATCTTATTTTGTTAGGTCTTGTTTTGTTACAGTTGAAGGAGTATGTGCATAAGCAAAAAGTGATAGTTTTCTCCAAAGGGGGAGATGGAGTATTGAGATTTCAAGGTAGATTTGTGTCTTCCAAAGGTTGATGGGGTAAGAGAGAGGATCATGGAAGAGGCCCATAGTTCCAGATATTTCATTCACCCAGAGTCTACTAAAATGTACCATGACTTGAGGGAAGTCTACTAGTGGTGCAGAATGAAGAGAGTTATTGCTGAGTTTGTTTCCAAGTGCCCAAAATTGTCAACAAGTTAAAGTTGAGCACTAAAGGTCATGTGGAGTGGCTCAAAAATTTGAGATTCTAGAGTAGGAATGGGAGATAATTAAAATGGACTTTATCACTGATTTATCGAGGTCCCGTAGATAGCACAATTCGATTTGGGTGATAGTTGACAGGATGACTAAGTCAACCCACTTCTGGCAGTCAAGACAACTGACACTGCAGAGGAATATGCCTGGTTATACATAAGGGAGATGTTAGATTTCATGGAGTTCCCTTATCTATTATCTCAGATAGAGGAGCCTAATTCACTACCCTGTTTTGGAGATCTTTTTAGAAGGGTTTGGGTACGAAGGTGCTCCTTAGCATAGGTTTACATCGTCAGACAGATGGCTAGGTAGAGCGCACTATTTGGACATTAGAGGATATGTTGAGAGCCTATGCTATTCACTTTAAAGGTAATTGAGATAACCACTTGCCTTTGATTGAATTTGTCTACAACAGTTCCCATTTAAGTATTTAGGTGGCCCCATATGAGGCACTATGTTGGAGGAGGTGTAGGTTATTGATTGGACAGTTTGATGTAGGTGAAGTAGAATTGATTGGACCAAACTTAGTTTATCAAGCTATGGAGAAGGTAAAGATCATTTGAGAAAGGTTGAGAATGGTACAGAGCCGATAGAAATCCTACGCTGATATTAGATGGAGAAACTTAGAGTTTGAGGTCAACGATTGGGTGTATTTGAAAGTGTCACCCATAAAGGGTGTAATGGGATTCAAAAATAAAGGGAAGTTGAGTTTGAGGTACATTATCCCTTATCAGATTACAAAGAGAGTGGGCAATATGGCATATGATTTAGAGCTACCATCAGAGTTAGAGGCCATCTACTCAGTCTTCCACATTTCAATTCTCAAGAGGTATTTGGGAGATCCATAATTGGTTGTGCCTGTTGAGAGTATTGGAGTGAAAGATAGCTTGAGTTATGAGGAGGTTCTCATCCAAATCCTTGATCGTTAGGTTCCCAAGTTCAGAAACAAAGAGATTGCATCTGTCAAAGTTTTGTGGAGGAACAAACTTGTAGAAGAAGCTACTTGGGAGGCGGAGGAGGACATGAAGGCCAAAATCCTCATTTATTCCTACTTGCTAGTGATGAGAGAGTTGATTGTAAGATTTTCCCTCTAAATTCTCGAAATTTTCATTCCTAAGGCAGAGGAGGACATGAAGGCCAACTATCCTCATTTATTTCTACTAGCTGGTGATGAGAGAGTTGATGGTAAGTGTTTCCCTCTAAATTCTTGAAATTTCAATTCCTTATATCCTTTTTCATTCTCCATATGATCTAAGATAGAGTTCTAGAGTCTGAGTGTGGATTGATATAATTTGTTGATTTTTTGATTATTTTGCTTGCTAAATTTCTTGATTTATTGGTACCATGGGTAAGATAAGAGTTAGTTGATTATTAGAGTTCATCGAGAGATTCGTGCCTTGACCTAAATTTCTGTACTTCTCTTCATTCGAGGACGAATGATTCTAAGGAGAAGATAATATAACACCCCTTAATTTCTTCCTATCTGATCTGGTTGAGTATGTGCAGGGGATGGCTAAGTAAAAGATTGAGAAAAGAGGCAAAGGCAGGTTAAGAGGGAGGTTTATGAGTTGTAGAGAGCTTTACGAATTGTAGACTAGGGTTTTGTATGAAATTCTAGTATTTTAGACTGCAGGTTCATCTTGCTTACGAGAATGAGTTTATGACTCATAACCTGAATTATGACTCGTAAGATGAGGTTCCGTACTAAATTCCAATGAATCCAACTTCAGATTTTCTTGTACACGAGAGGTTACTTACGACTCGTATAATGGTCTACGACTTATAAAAGGAGAACTTTTATCAATTTCTAGTAACTCAGAATTTTCAGACTTCTAGTCTACAAGAGTGATCTATGTTCTACGAGTCGTAGAAGCAATTTCGTAGGCCCAATTGATAGTTTTAATGAGGAGAATTTTTTTCCATTTCGCTACCTATTCCATTAAACACCAGACGTTTTTATACTTGAATGAGGTCATAAAATAAATCCTAAGGACATTATTTCCCATTCTCCATACTCAGGTGTTCTTGAGAGCTTTGGAGAAGAACGAAGAAGTTAGGTTTTTCAACTCAAGAGAAAGGATTGATTGAGGTTCGATTGTTCCTTTGATACCCAGGTATGTAAGGCTTACGAAAATATAAAATTTCTTCATTCACATGCCCCATCATCATTTTGAGTCATGATTTGGAAAAGAGTTGAGATTTGAGGAATTCAACTATCATATACTAAATCTTTATATTCATTCATGAGCTCCTCTTTTATGGCATGTGATACTTGCTATATTGTATGAGTACTGATATGAGATTTACACATGTACTTCATACTAGATAGCATGAACCCTAAATAATATGATTTTAATGAAATTCTATTCATATCATTAAATATTTTGAGTTGATATAAATTGAGCATTTAGAGTTAAGTAATTTAAGCATGATTGAGTATGAAGAGCATATTGCATTGAGTCACATACACGTGAATATCCTACTTGCATTATATGATGAGTAAATTGAGTGAGTCTAAATGACCATTGAGTTTGAGTTGAGTTTTCGTTGTATTTACTGATTGAACGAACTGATGAGAAATTAAGTTGAGTTGAGCTTTGAGATGATTGACTGAGTATTGAGGATTGAGTTGATTGATGAGTTAAGCATGATTTAATCTTGGGAGGAGTATTGAGCACCGAGCAGGGAGCGAGTACACTTCTATTTTAATCTACAAAACTACGTTGCCAGCATAGGAAAATCATTATAACTAGTCTGATGACTCTTGTCCCGCAAGTGGACATTTACCTTAGATCCATAAGTGAGTTGATCGCCCTTTTCCATGGCAAGTTAAGGGCGGGCGTGGTAACAATGCTGATTCATTATGCATCACCTAATTAAAGGTGGTGGGATGAGGATTTCGGTTAAGAGAAACTCCTAAGCAACATTAATTGAGGATGATGTTTTAAAATGAGTCTATTCCTACCGAGCTTACTTTTAAAAGCATGATTTGTTCTATACTTGCATAAACGTTTTTGGGCATGAGTTGTTGAGTCGAGGTGAGTGAGTCGAGCTTTACTTTTCTTGAGCTATTTTGCAATTTAATATATTCCATGTACTAAAGTCTATTTGGGCTTGTATCATTTTATGAATCAGATACAGGTGACAGAGGGCTTCATCATGCGCACCGTTGAAGTTTAGATCAGTACATCTTCGAGTTGGTGAGCTCTCCTTGCATTTCGAAGAGGCCCTTTTTATGTTCTTACTTCTGTTGAGTACTTTCTTTTCTTGATTTTTGGTGTCCACGGCCTCTCATGGCACTATCTATATTGATGAGTAGAGGCTTCATAGACCTTGAGTAAAGAGTATTAAGTAATGATGTACCAAAACTTATTTTCATTTATAAATTTAGGTACAACAGAGTTATGCACTTTATTTTCCGACTTACATATGATGTTTTTACAGTCAGAGTTCCTTCTTTCGCTGTCAAGTTGATGTGACGATGAGGCCAAGTGTTTCACTCGGGGGTTAGCAATAGTCTTTGAGTGCCATCCATGCCGAAGGTACTCTCCTGGGGCGTGACAAAACAATACCTTTATGAAAAAAACCCTATATTTATGCATAAAATTTCACTTAACATATATCATTTATCCATCCAAAATAATTCAATAAGCAAATGTTGTTATAATTTAAAATCCTTAAATTTAAACTTTTAAGTCGCTCATGATTTTTAAAACCTCATAAATAATATAGTCAAAAGTTTAGAAATAGAAATACTCATTCACCAATACAAACAAAACAATCATCAATTCATTCGTAAATTAGTTTATACGTATAAAATATAATTATAGTTTTCTTATCATAATAATTAATTTAGACACTCATGGAGCATCCTTTTTTCTTTTGGACAATACAGGTGTCATTGTTGTTCTCATCCTTTGTTCTTTTAGAACCACATTGTTATGGTTTGCTATTATTCTATGAGATCGATAAGGTTTCCTAAGGATGCCTGCACCGTGCCTCCTAGCATGACAAGACTTGTTGCTTGTGCTAGTGTGGCTTTTGGACCAGTGCCCTATAATAAATTAAACTACAAAAATAATTAACAAAAATACAAATTAAAGAGACAATAAAATTCAAAATATGATATTAAATTAAGCTTAATTTTTTTTAAACATGTAAGGTGCAATCACCTTAATGGTATAAAAGGCCTTTGTGGTTCTATATGTCATGGAGCTCGGATTGAATGACTTGTGATTTCTTGATCAACTTCTTGACTACACTCAACGAATTCATGAATCAATCTTTATCAAAGTAAATATAACATATTTTTAGCTCTTTGCAAACTAGAGTCTTTCCATTCACTTTAACTCACAATAAATATATTATTACTATGTACACATATTTTTAAGATAAAATTGCATTAATAATAAAAGCTCAAGTCATAATATATAATTAGATGCTTCAATAGACTTACATCATTATAATCAACTCTTGTTAATTCATGAGGTTTTGATGAATCACCTCTGTCAGAATCGTCAGATAAGATTATAAGCTCTAAAAATCATCAAAATAAAGGTTGAAGAAAATGATAAGTTCTTAGAAAATCAAGATATTTTTATAATTAGATCTCAATTACAATGAAGTAACACAACAGCCATTATATAGAATTTATCATAGTCTATGAAGACATACAAGATGAGCAAAAATACTCAATAATTACTACATATAAGAAAATGAAAGAAAAATTATATAAGGAGGCAGGAGCTCCTAACATTTTATTTTTTAAATATAAATTTTAGTTTTGATTAGTATATGACATCATGGAGGATTCTTTATATTAAAATAAATGTGGTTTGTGGAATGTCACATAGAAATATTTTGGTATTATTTTTTGTATAGAGTATATTGATTTCATCTAATCCCCTTGATTTTGGGTTTGAAAACCATTACACATTTTAATTGTCACGGCCCAAGCCTAGGGCCTAGACGTGACATGGCGACTGGGGAACCCGAAGGGACCCCAAACAAGCCTCTTAACACATCATTACACATCTTTGATCGCGGAAGCAATTAAACAACAACAAAAGAACATAATATTGGGATAAGGGAGTAAGGGGAAAGTCTTTGATAGCATAAAATATTCAAGAGTCAAGAGAAGTCATAGCTCAAGGCATAATTACATTACTTGTCCAACAACACCTCTAAACATAGAATTGAGTAGGGGCCAAGACACTTTTCGGGCTCACCCTCATAGTCAAAAGCATTCAACCAAAGAAAGAGAGTTTTTACATAACATAAGATCAAAAGCTATCGTCCTCGGAGTTAAGGACTCACCAAACTTGCTTCAAAGATAGCGCTAGCCATGTGGAGGAGGAAGATGATCAAGAGGAGCTCTGCTTCCTATATGGTAACATCATGTATGCATAGAGTATGCGTTAGCACATTTGAATGTACTAAGTATGTAGGACGCAATGCAACAAGAGATACACAACATAATCAAAATGCTTAACTATAAGAAATGGGTAGCATAATAATAATATCACATGCATAAATGATACTTGAAGTAAAACATGCTTATATAAAACATATTACTTATGTAGAAAGAGACCATCTTTATAGACCAAGCAAACCAGTACTTTGAATCTAAGGTATGACCACCCCTTTAGGAAGTGATTGAGAAATTTACCCCTTAATTGGTAGATGAGCATGACCATCCCCCATCAAAGTGATTGACTAAATATACCCTCAAATTAGTAGATAAGCATGACAACCCCCCATCAAAGTGATTGGGGAATATACCCCCAATTGGTAGATGAGCATGACCACCCCCAATCAAAGTGATTGAGGAATATACCTCCCCCCCATCATATTCTTTGAGGCATAATACCTCCTCAACTAGGGATGGTCAACTTACAACACTCTAAATACTTTTGATGAAAACAACTCATATATACATTCCTTTGATTATCATAAAGTAACAACTCATATGCCATGCATTAGAGCTTCAACAACTCAAGAATCCTTAACCGGACATTTTATCAAACACGTGACAGGCGTGAAATACTAGTACAAAATCATACAATTCAAGAGTGAAAATATGTAAGAAAAACCAATGTAAATCCACCCACTAATACTTGGTAACATTCTCTAACAAGATACATCAAAACCCTTTATCAAATCTCACAATAGATCTTAGATTTATAACTCAAAATATAATAGTTGAACAACAATTCATAAAACCCCAATGTAGTTTATAGTTATAATCCATAATAAATAATACCCATAAATAAATCAACTTGACAATATACATTTTATATGAAAAGAATGTTTGGGCACCATGGGTGAAAAGATCTAATGATTGAAACCCACATACTTCAACTTTGGAGATTTCCTTGATAAAGATTTGAATAAGAACTTGAAGCTTGAATAAAATCCTTGAGATCCGAAATGAGATTGGGACACTTGAATTTGGGTGAAATATTTGGCTAAGTGTTAGAGAGAGTTTTGGGGAATATCTTGAATGATATGGGGTAGAGAACTGACTAAGTATAGGTGTTTTTAAGCATAGAAAGTCTTAGGCCCAAGACCCCAAAGCCTTAGGCCAAAATTTAAAAAAACTGGCAATAAAATGTACTACTCCGTGATGGCTCCGCGTCACGGAGCCAACGGGAAGGCCCACTGAAAATGAAATTTTTGGCAAAATAACATTTCATTACGGTTCCTCTAAAATTTGGGTTATACCCAATTCCCACTCAATTTTTCCCCTGATCAAGAATATGAAGTTAAACTTTTGATATCACACACAAATTTTGAGATATATGAAAATTATGATTATTGGAATTTCCGAGGCACTTTTTAAAGCATTTTGGGATCTTTTCAATATCTGCCCCTTGAAAAAATTCATCCCTGAATGTCAAAGACATGTATATAAGAGAAGTAATTATGAAGATTGCAGCCCAATATGAATGCAACAAATGCACTTTAACATCATTTCAAAAATTTTAACATAAGTGTCAAAATTACCATGAACTTATCTATATAAACATGAATATATGCAAATTAGATGAGTGCTAAAACTTATGATTTGAAATCATATAAAGGACTTAGTTGTTATCTTAGGCTTGAATAGAGTGAAAGAGGTACGGTATCACTTCTCCATATCCGCTTCGACTTCCCTATTGACACCTTCAACTTGTTATTTCTCCCAAAGGACTTTGACGGATGCTACATCTTTGTTCATCAATCATCCCACTTCTCCACCCAAAATCTCCATCGGAATCCCTTCATATGCTCTTTCCTCTAGAAAGGTTACAGAATTAAAAAAGGAGAGAAAAAAAGGAAAATCAACAGGTGCAAAGAACTCACAAATTCAGATATGGAGTAGTTTAGTCAAACCCACTGGTAGTAAATGATGTTGCACAATATTTTATTTTGGAATATTAGATTAATTTATTCTCAAAATGCTTTTGAGAAATTAACTGATCTAAAAAGAAGACATTATTACACATACATAGCCCTTTTTGAGCATTTTAAGGGGCCTCATGAGTTAGAATGATATAATAGGAGGATCAGAATGGAACATACCAGGGTCAATGCATCAGGCAAAATCTGGTTGTTCTAGAATGAAGATTGGAATGGGAAGATCATATCAGACTTTATTCAACAGATATTAGTAGAATTCACACACCATACTTCCTAGCAACAAACACTTATCATAGCAGTTTATGCTAGATGTAGTGCTATTGATAGATTGGAGTTATGGGATGATATTGAATATATTTCAGAGGAAACATTCATCCCATGGCTAGTGGGGGAAACTTTAATGTTATCCTTGATGAACGTGAGAAACTAGGGGGTCTTCCTGTTACTCAGATGGAGACTGCAGATTTTGCACAATGCATTAGTAATTGTGCATTAACTGAACTACCTTTCTCAGGAAGCCTCTACAATTGGTGGAATGGAAGGACAGGGGATGATAGCATTTTTAAAAGACTAGACAGGGTATTGGGGAATGCTTGTTTCTAGCAACGGTGTAATTAGAGTAGGGTGAAACATCTGATAAGGGATGGTTCTGATCATGCTCCATTACATGTTACTTGCAAGACTGGCTTGGAAGCTATTGTGAAGCCTTTTAGGTTTCTCAACTTCTTGACTTCTCATCATTCTTTTGATGTAGAGGTAAGGAAGGCTCAGGAGATTCCTATTGAAGTTTCTCATTTTAAAATACTTCATGAGAAGTAGAAAAATGTTAAAGGGGCTAAGGGAAGATGTAGTAAAATTAATTATGTGGACTTTTTCAATAAAATAGCTACTCTAGAGGATGTGGTGAAGATAAAAGAATTGTAGTTGGAACTTTTTCCAACAGAAGAGAGCAGAGTTGATATGAGGAAGGAGGTAGCAGAATTAAGAAAGTATCGAAAACTGGAAGAAGATTATTGGAAGCAGAAAGCAGGGATGACATGGTTTAAAGAAGGGAACAAGAATACGAAGTTCTTCCATGATCATGTCAAGGGAAGAAGGAAAAGATTGATGATTCATAATATTGAAGATGATTAGGGAAGAGTACTTGAATCTGATCAAGAGATAGGGTGATATGGGGTAGAGAACTGACTAAAAGAAGGAAAAGATTGATGATTCATAATATTGAAGATGATTAGGGAAGAGTACTTGAATCTGATCAAGAGATAGGGAATAAAGCTGTCAGGATATTCCAAATCAGTTCCAGGAAAGCAATTTTAATCAGGATTTTGGGGGTGCTAGACTATATTCCCAAACTTCTGACAGAATCAGACATAACTGATACAGAGAGGTGGCCAGAGGAGGAGGAAATTAGGCTTGCAATTTTTTACTTGAATAAAGATAGTGTTGGTGGTCCAGATGGCTTTTAGGAGATTTCTATCAGGCTTGTAGGGGAATAATAAAAAGGGAGGTCATTCATGCATTACAGGCCTTTTTCTATGGAGCCGAATTACCTACATACATTATTCATACTACTTTGGTCTTGAGAACAAAGAAAGAGATATTAAGAGGCTTTAACGA
>DF358495.1:57542-82931 GCA_000787875.1 Solanum virginianum
AGCATAAAAAATCGAGTGGAAAAATAGTCTAGACCCAATTTAAGAGCAACCGGGTCAAAAAATAATTTTTGCTAATTAATGCAAAAACAGTGTCTGTCCGCACCCCTGGCGCGATGCGGAGGAGACGCAGAGACACACTTTGCATTTTCTTCAATTTTTGATAGGAATTGGATTTTAGAAAAAAATTTGCGAAATGCACTGATCCGCGCCCCTGGCACATCAAGGACCAGTGTACAAATTTTTAAAAATTTTCTCCTAACTTTGGGAAGGGTATTTTGGTTATTTTCAATCTATTTTTAAGTCCTAAAATGTGTTTTTAAGTATTAAATTCGTACGAAAGGGTTTCAAAACCCATTATTTTCTATGTTTTAATGGGAGAATTGAGGGAAGAAAAGAAAGAGTAGAGGGTTTCAAAGCTTGGGTCTGAATTCTTGTAGAAGATTATTGCAATCTTCATCCCAGGTATGTAAAGGCTACCCAGAATATGGGATTATTCTCCCATGTGCCCCAGTGAATGTAGTAAGTTAGAGATTGATAGTTGATAGGTCTTGAGTTGTAATTCTTGAAATTTATCTTTACATTCTATATAATATCTTGAATTGATGATCATCATATTTTTTGAATTAACTGTTTACATGTATTATTATTTCCACTGGGTATGTTGTTATTGTTGTATGTATTATTATGTGATTATGTATTTACCTTATATGAATTCTCTGTTAAAGACTTCAAGAATGAACTTAAGGGTAATTTCTAGAGCTTTGACTGTCTGACTGTATTGATTGCTTAGTCTGGGTGTTGAGATTAGTATGTTAATGACTGAAGTTGATGGAATTAGTGATCTTAGATTTTAAATGAGGTTGAACCTTAGCTTTAAAAGGAAGAATCTATTCCTTGAATTGGTAGAATGTCTTATGCGATGAGGTCCCTACCTGAGGAAATAGGAACTGGTTGTATAACCAGCCTGATTTTGATAGACTTATGAGCATATCAAGACCTGGGAGGTGTATTAGCATCGAAATGGGTAAGAGGGAGTTCCACTCATACTCATTAACTATGTGATCAGTGTACAAGAGGATTGTACCATGAAAGCATGTTTTCTTTATCCCGCAGAGGACTTGACAGACTTCTTTGGGATCCCCGACAGACTTTCCCTTCACCCCGACAAGATATTGGGTGGATGTGGTAACAATATCTCTTCGTTGTATCATCACTGGCTCATAGGTGGTGAATATCGATTGTAGAAACTCCTAGATAGGTTTTGTGTTGATAGAAATCTGAGATTGATTGATAGTGTGACGTCTTGATGGATAGTGATGTGATAGAGTCATGTTCCTTACTCTGAGTGAGGTTGAGTGATTGATGAGATAATGTCATTGTATATTATATAACCCTTACTATTTACTTTAGCCCAGTTTACATTTATACAGTTCACGTACTAACACCCCTTTGGTGCTATATCATTTTATGATGCAGATTCCGTAGATAGAGGACTTCAGCAGGCGAATTATTGAGGTTCAAAGCTCCGTGAATCCAGACTTGATGAGTCCTCCCCTGCTTTCGAAGGACATAGTTATTTATCTTTTTTTTTTTTATCTATTTTGAGTTATTTATCTTGATTGTGGTAGCCATGGCCCGTCATGGTACCATTATAGATACAATCTATAGAGGCTTCATAGACATAGATAGTTGATAGTTGATGTTGTGATTGTTTTTCCCATTCTCTATTGAAATTAAATTGCTCTTTCCTTCATACTGTATATGACAGTGATTGTGATAGTCTTATAGCCAATTGATAGCCTCTTTAACTTCTTAACATCTTCCACAAATGAATTGATTGAACGAATGCGATGAGACTAAGTGATTCGCTTGGGGGCTAGCAATAGTCTTCGAGTGCCAGTTATGCCTAGGGTACCCTCCCAGGGCATGACAAACTTGGTATCAGAGCATAGAGTTCGAGTGTCCTAGGGAGTCTATGAAGCCGTGTCTAGTAGAGTCTTGTTTATGGATGTGTTGTGCACCACACTTCATAAGTAGGAGGCAATAGGACATTAGGAAGTTTTACCCTTCTTCTATGATCTGGATTCATACGGTAGAGTTTATGAAAATCTCATTTTAACTCGTGCATTATACATTTAAAAAAAATGCCACCAAAGAGAACAACTGCTTAAAGAGATTTCTCAGGCCCTGCTGCTGAGAACACCAAACCTGAGGTCCCGATCCAACTAGAGGCAAGGAGACGGGGATGGCCTGCTAGGACTGCTGAGGTCCGATATACGCCCCCTACTCAGCCCCAACTAGCTCCTATTACCGAGACAGAGTTTAGGGAAGCCATCACCATGCTGACTCTGTTGGCAGCCTGCTAGGGTAATAGTCAGAGTCCACAAGCTCCTATTTGTAGTTCACAGGAGCCCTCAGCTGCAAACCAACTTAGAGATTTCATAAGGATGAACCCACCAGTGTATACAAGGTCTAAGGTTAAGGAGGACACGCAGAACATCATTGATGAAATGTACAAGCGATGCATGCTGATGAGATTGAGGGAGTGGAGCTTACTTCCTACCAATTAAAGGACATTGCTAACGTTTGGTACAACCAGTGGGAGGAGAGTAGGGGTTAGAATGTAGAGCCTGCAGCATGGGAGGAGTTTAAGACTACCTTCCTTGACCATTTCTTTCCTCATGAGTTGAGGGAGGCAAAGGTGGATGAGTTCGTGAACCTAAAGCAAGGAAGAATGATAGTAAAGGAGTACGACTTTAAGTTTATTAAGCTGTCAAAGTATGCTCTGGAGATGGTGTAAGACATAAGGGTAAGGATGAGGAAGTTTATGTCTGTTCTAGGTAGACATGTGCAGAAAGAATGTAAGGTGGCTTTGCTGATCCCTGACATCGACATCTCCAGAATCATGGTGTTTTCCCAACAGATGGAGGAATATAAGAGGAAAGATAGAGAGGAGCAGATTAATAGAAAAGTGAAGTCAACTGGACTTGAGCCCAGCTAGCAGAGACAGAATAAGGGTAACAAGTCCTTCTTTCAGAAGAGATCATCTCATCATGCCCCTTCTGTAGCAAGTGCACCCTTTCAGCTAAATAGGTATGATTAGAAATCTTATGGTGACCAGAAACACAACGCTCAGGGTGCACAGTCTTAGGCTAGTGTGACCCAAGGTGCGAGGGGAAAGCCATCTTGTGACAAGTATGGTAAGCTTCATCTAGGTAAGTGCCATGCGGGGAGAGATGTTTGCTATTCATGTGGACAGACTGGTCACTTCAGTTTTGAGTGTCCAAAAAGGAGGCGAGGTGAAGGGAGCAGTAGATCACAATCCTTCGTAGCACCCTTAACTGGCAATCAATATAAGGGTGCTACTACAGGTACAAGAGGCGGGATGAAATGCCTTTATGCGATGGGTAATCAACAAGATCTGGAGGCAACACCAGATGTTGTTATGGATATTCTTCGAGTCTTTACCTTTAATTGTTACACATTGCTTGATCCTGGTGCCACTTTATCTTTTGTGACTCCTTACGTGGCTAGTAAGTTTGGGATCTTTCTAGAGTGTATGCTTGAACCTTTTGTTGTTTCCACTCCTACTAGTGAGTCTATATTAGCTAAGAGGGTTTACAGGGATTGTGTAGTATCCATCTATCGTAGCTATACCTTAACTGACTTGGTAGAATTGGAGATGGTTGATATTGATGTGATACTTAGCATGGATTAGCTTCATGCCTATTATGCTTCTGTTGACTGTAAAAATCAAATTGTTAAGTTCCAATTTCCTAATAAACCTGCCTTAGAGAGGAAAGGGAGTTCTGTTGCACCTAAGAGTAAGTTTATCTCTTATCTTAGAGCCAAAAAGTTGATCTCCAAGGGTTGTATTTACCATCTCGTGTGAGTTAAGTGTGGTGATGTTGAATCTTCTACTCCTGAGTAAGTCCCTATTGTTTATGAGTTTCCAAAGGCGTTTCTTGATGATCTACCTGGAGTCCCTCCTGATAGGGAGATCAACTTTGGGATTGAGGTTCTTCACGAGACTAAACCCATTTCTATCCCCCATATAGAATAGCCCCAGCAGAGTTGAAAGAATTGAAAGAACAATTGAAAGACTTGTTAGAGAAAGGTTTCATAAGGCCTAGTGTCTCACCTTTGGGTTCTCTTGTCCTATTCGTGTGTAAGAAAGATGGGTCTATCAGAATGTGCATAGACTACCGGCAACTGAACAAGGTCACCATAAAGAAGAAGTTCCCCTTCCCAGGATATATGATCTATTTGACTAACTTCAGGGTGCTACTCGTTTCTCCAAGATATATCTTAGATCAGGTTACCATAAGTTGAAGGTGAGGGAAAATGATATTCCAAAGACATCCTTTAGGGCACAGTATGGCCATTTTGAGTTCTTGGTCATGTCCTTTGGGTTGACAAATGCACCTACAACTTTCTTTTGAACAGGGTATTCAGATCGTATCTTGATATGTTCATGATCGTGTTTATTGATAATATTCTAGTGTATTCATAAAATGAAGATGTGACGAACCAAGCCTAGGTTCTAGGTATGACATGGCAGATGGGAACCCGAGAGGACTCCAAGTAAGCCTTTTAACATATCATTACACATCCTTGGTCGTAGAAGCAATAAAATACAACAAGAATAGTAAATAAGGACAACGGGGCTAAGGGATAACCTTCATAACATAAACATCAAGAAACAAGAGATTCAAGGCTCATAGCATAGATACATATCATGTCCAACAACACCGCTACTATATAGATAAAGAGAGGGCTACGACAAGCAACTGGGCTCACCCTGATAGTCAATACATAAGTAGAAGAAAGATAGTCTTAGTACATATCATAAGATCATAAACATCATCCCCGAATTAGAGGACTCGATAACAAGCTTGAGGGATATCGTACTAGCCACGTGGAGAAGAATGCTCAAGTGGGGATCCAGTTCCTACATGGTGATATCATGTAGGCACAGAGTATGCATTAATACGTTTGAATGAACTAAGTATGTTGGATGTAATGCAATAAGAGAAAAGCACCATAAGCAAAATGCATAACATAGGCAATGAATAAGCTTATAGTAATATGGCATGTATGAATGATGCTTGAAGTAAAATCATGCTTATATATATGTAACATAATATAAGTGTAAGGAGTGACCACTATTAATGCAATCCAAGGCCTACCACCTCCTTGGAGAGGCGCATGAGGTACAAACCTCTTCATGAGGTTGATGAGGTACAAAACCCCCAACAAGGTTATCAAAGTACAAACCCCTTAACAAGGTTGCATGGGCCTGCAACCTCCCAAGCGAGGTGATCGAGGTACAGGCCCCTCAACAAGGTTACCCAGGCCTACAACCTCCCAAGTGAGGCTTGGTCATCCCCAACACTTTAGAGATAATATCATATACATACATTCCTTTTATCATTATTATACACATATATTCCTTTCGTCATCATCATAGACATATATTTCTTTCATCATCATAAAGTCATTCAACTCAGAAGACATGCATTGGACCTTCAATTCCATAAGAAATCATAATCCGGACATATTATCAAACACTTGGTGGGTGTGTAATACTAGTGTAAAATCATGACATTTAAAGATGAAATCATGCAAGAAGATCCCAAGTAAAACCACTAATCAATACTTGGTAACACCTTTAGGAAATATACGTCAAAACCTTTAATCAATTATCACCACAGATCTTAGATTCATAGCTCAAAACATAGTACAAAAATCACAATTTCATTAGCCCCAACATAGTGTGCAGTGAATTGCAAAATAAGTAAGAACCATGAGTAAATCAACTTTAATTCATGCAAATTTGAGAAAAACAATGCTTGGGCATCATGGGTGAATGGAACCCATGTAAGAAACCTATATACCTTAGCTTTGGAGAATTTCTTGATGAAGATTGGAGATGGAGACTTGAAGCTTGAATGAGAACCTTGAGATACAGATGAGTTTTGAATGAGTATTGGGGAATCTTTAGAATGATATGAGGGTGTAATATAGATAAATATAGGTATTTTCACGTTTGAGAGCACTTAGGCCCAACACACAAAAGCTTCAGATGTGACTTGAAAAATTGCCCAAAAATAACACTGTGGTGCGCCCTTAGCGTGTCGTGCCAGGGGTGGAAATGCATGCTGGAAATCACATTTTTGTGATTTTTAAATTTTTCTATGGTTGCTCTTAAATCAGAGTTAGATCCATTTCCCACTCAATTTGACCCCCTGAACAAGAATATAAAGTCAGATTTAGATATTACACATGGATTTTGAGATATATGGAAATTACGATTTCAGACACTTTCGAGGTACATCTTCGGGCACTTTTTGGGGTCGATTCAATATCTCCCCCTTGGGAACATTCGTCTCGGAATGTCAAAGAGACGTATATGAGAGACACAAACATGACAATTTTGGCCCACACAAAGATGTAATAAAGCACTTAAACAACATTTCGAAAATCTCATTATAAGTGTAAAATCATTATGAACTTGTCAATTTAAACATAAATGTATGCAATGATATGAAGGCTGAACTTAAGAATTGAGATCATATAGAGGACTTAAATCAATACCTTATGCTTGAGTGGAGTAGAATAGGTAAGGATATCGCTTTTGTAGCTCCACTTCAGCCTCCCAAGTAGCACTTTCAACTTGTTGATTCCTCCAAAGGACCTTAACGAAAGCCACATCCTTGTTCCTCAACCTCTTCACTTGTCTATCCAAAATATGAACCAGAACCTCTTTATAGGTCAAATTGACTTCAAATTCACCCACAACATCAAGAGGTACAATACCATTAGGGTTACCCACACATTTTCTCAACATAGATACATGAAAGACTAGATGAACCAACTCCATTTCACTAGGCAAATCCAATTCGTAGGCCACATTATCAATCCTTCTCATTACCCTATAAGGACCTATATATCTAGGGCTTAACTTGCCCTTTTACCAAAACAGACCATACCCTTCATGGGTGATACCTTCATGTAGACCAATCACCAACCTTGAATTCAAGATCCCTTCTCCTCACGTTGGCATAGGTCTTTTGGCGACTTTGGGTCGCCTTTAACCTTTCTCTAATCATCTTAGCCTTTTCAAAAGCCTCCATAACTAGATCTGGTCCCAAAAGAGCCACCTCTCTAACCTTAAACCACCTAATCAGTGATCTACAATGCTTATCATAAAGAGCCTCAAAAGGAGCCATATCGATGCTAGAATGATAGCTATTGTTACAGGCAAACTTAATCAAGGGAACATGATCATCCCAGATATCCTTAAGCTCCAATACATAAGCCCTATGCATATCCTCAAGTGTTTGGATAGTTCTTTTAGCTTGGCCATCCGTTTGAGGGTGAAAGGCCATACTAAGCTTCAGTCTTGTACCAAGACCCCTTTGAAAGGACCTTCAAAAGTATGAAGTAAATTGAGTACCATGATCCGATATGATGGACAAAGGAACTCTATGCAACCTCACCAAGTCATGAGTGTATAACCTAGGATAATTTTCAGCCCCATATATGGTCTTAACCACCTAGCATAATCTTCAGCCTCATATCTGGTCTTAACCGGAAGAAAGTGAGCTGATTTTGTCATCCTATCAACTATAACCCAAATGGAATCAAAGTCCTTTCTAGTCTTGGGAAACCCAACCACAAAATGCATACTAATTACCTCCCACTTCCAAGTAGGAATCTCTATGTCTTGGGTTAGGCCACCCGGCCTTTGATGTTTGGCTTTAACTTGTTGACAACTATGACAATAGGAAACAAATTTAGCAATATCTCTCTTCATGCCTACTCACCAATACACATACCTCAAATCGGTATATATTTTGGTGGAACCGGTGTGGATAGAATAAGAAGAATTATTGGTCTCATCAAGGATTTTTTCCATCAAACCATCAACACAAGGCACACACAACCTACCTTGGTACCTAAGGGCACCATCTCCCCCTTGGGAGAAAACCTCTGCCTTACCCTCTTTCCCCAAGGCCTTTAATTCTAACAAGGAGGAATCAAGATCTTGCTTTTCTATCACATCATCAACCAAGGAAGACTTAGAACCATTAATAACAACAACACCAGTACCAACCTCTTCCAACCTAACCATCAATTTCGCTAACTGATGCACCTCCCTAGCCACCTCTTTATCACCACCATCAATATGAACTAGGCTACCCATAGTAAAACAATGCAAAAAAGTTTCCGAAAACGTGCCTTGGAAGTAACCAAAAACTTGTTTTCCATATATCTAAAAATTCATTTGGAATTTTGAAAATCCGACTTCATATTCTTGTTCAGGGGGTCAAAATTATGGTGAAAGGGGTCTAACCTTGATTTTAAAGTAAAGGAATCAAATCATGAATTTTGCAGTTGGTGCAATTTCCAAAGACGGTCCACGATCTCTCCGCGATGCGGAGAGGTTGTTTTCCTACACTGTCTTTTTCTAGTCCGCCCAGATTTTTCTAGTGTTAGACCTAAGTTTTTCCAAACATATATTTACCTATACTTGACCTTATTTCACCCTCAAATCACTCAAAAACGTTCCCTAATATTTCCCTAAACACTTAGACTCATTTCTAACCCTAAATTTAAGTCCCAAACTCAAGGTTAATCTCAAGGATTTCTTCAGGGATCTCACCCAAACTTCAAGTCTTCATTAAAGTCTTCTTCAAGAACTTCACAAAAGCTAAGGATGTGGTGTTGAACCATTGGGTCCTTCCACCCATGGTGCCTAAACCCTCTTCTTCTTAATAATTCATGATTTAAAGTTGATTTTACATATGGATCTTGAATATTGAGAAATTTACTACACAATGATTTTAATACATGAAAGTATGGTTGTTTAAGCATGTTTTAAGCTTCAAATCTTGGATCTAATATTGGATTTCATGAGGGGTTTTGATGTGAATATCTTGGGGGTGTTATAAGGTGTTGATTAAAAAATTTACGACTAATTTTCTTGCATGATTTCATCTATAAATTTAATGCTCTCTTACCCCCATTTCACATCTCCAAGGTGTTTGATAAAATGTCCGATTATGGTTTCTTGAGGAAATCAAGGTCCAAAGCATGAGATATGATATGAATGATGTTATGATGATGAAATGATGATGAAATGAGCTTATAAACATGATTATTTCTATATGAGGTATTGCATTAGATCCTATGATGAATCCTATATAAAGTGTTGCATAGACCATCAAATTCACCCACAACATCAAGAGGTACAATACCATTAGGGTTACCCACACATTTTCTCAACATAGATACATGAAAGACTAGATGAACCAACTCCATTTCACTAGGCAAATCCAATTCGTAGGCCACATTATCAATCCTTCTCATTGGGTAACAGGATGGGGGTTTATACTCATTCACTAGGGTGATGGGTGCGATCATCACCAACCAGATGGGGGTTTATACTCATTCACTAGGGTGATGGGTGCGATAATCACCAACCTAAATGAGGGGTTTATATCTCATTCACTAAGGTGATGGGTATGATCATCACCAACCTACCGAGGGGTTTCTACCTTAGAGAGGTTTTGTACGTTGGAGAGCTTGCTTGGTCTCATTCTTCACATATGATATTCTATATGAGCATGATATACTTAAGCATGATTTACTTATGCATTGATCATATATGCTATCTTGCTATAATACGCCTATTGTCTATCGTCTTACATTTTTGATTGTGATGTCTATCTCTTGTTGCATTGCATCCCGAATACTTAGTATATCAAATGTACTAACGCATACTCTTGCCTACATGATATCACCATGTAGGAACCGGTGCCCAAGTTAATCATCCTCCTCCTCCACATAGCTAGGTGGTACTATTCCAAGCTTGTGGGTGAGTCCTCCATTTTGTGGACTTATCTTGTGTTATCTTTGACTATGAGGGTAAGCCCAGTTACTTTGTCTTAGCCTCTGCTCTTTCTATGTTTTAGAGGTGTATGTTGGACAAGGTATGTGCTATGTATGAGCTTGACTCTTGACTTTTGACTTCGGTGTTTATGCAAGTTTCCCTTAGTCCCATTGCCCTTACTTTTAATTATATATGTCTTTTTATGCTTTCGCTACCAAGGACGTGTGATGATATGCTAAGAGACTTGTTTGGGGTCCCCTTCGGGTTTCCCATTCATCGTGTCACATTTAGGCCCTAGGCTTGGGTCATGATACATAGACACCCTATTCAAGGCATCCGTCACCACATTAGCCTTACCGGGATGATAATGTACACTCATATCATAGTCCTTAAGAAGTTTTAGCCACCTTCTTTGGATCAAGTTGAGATCTTTTTGAGTGAAGACATATCAGAGGCTCTTATAATCAGTGAACACATCAACATGCACTCTATACAGGTAGTGACACCAAATCTTTAATGCAAACACAATGGCGGCTAATGCAAGATCATGGGTAGGATAATTCTTTTCATGCACTTTTACTTGTCTTGAAGAATAGGCTATGACCTTACCATTTTGCATCAACACACAATCCAAACCAACCCGGGAAGCATCACAATACATAATAAATCCCTCTAGCCCTTCCGATAGTGATAATATAGGAGAAGCAATAGAAGAGAAACCATTCACAAATCTCTGATAGTAACCTACTAAGCCCAAGAAGCTCCTAATATCAGATGGAGTCAATGGTCAAGGCCAATTTCTAATCACATCCGTCTTCTTAGGATCCACCTTAATACCATCCCCCGACACTACATGTCCTAGGAAGGCAACCTCCCTCAACCAAAATTCACACTTCTCATACTTAGCATATAACTTCTCTTTCCTCAATCTTTGCAACCCAACCCTCAAATGAGCCCTATGCAACTCCTCACCACAAGAATAGATCAAAATATCATCAACGAATACCATAACAAATTAATCAAGGTCGGGTTTAAAAACCCTATTCATTAGATCCATGAAGATTGCCAGTGCATTGGTCAACCCAAAAGACATCACAACAAACTCAAAATGCCCATATCTAGTTCGGAAGGTCGTCTTAGGAATATCACACTCCCTCACCTTCACATGACGGTACCCGGACCGAAGATCAATCCTTGAGAAGTGGCTAGCCCCTTGCAATTGGTCAAACAAATCATCAATCCTTGGAAGAGGATACCTATTCTTGATGGTGACCTTATTAAGTTGCCGATAGTCAATGCACATTCTAAGAGACCCATCTTTCTTCTTCACAAAAAACATTGGTGCACCCCAAGGGGATTGACTAGGCCTAATAAACCTTTCTCAAACAAATCCCTCAGTGGCTCCTTTAACTCTTTCAACTCCGCCGGGGCCATATAGTAAGGGGGAATAGAAATGGGTTGAGTATTGGGCAGGAGGTCTGTACCAAAGTCTATTTTCCTTTTGAGAGGAACACAAGGAAGATCATTTGGAAAGACATTAAGAAACTCATTCATGACCGGAACCGACTCTATGGGAAGGACTTTGGACTCCACATCCCTAACCCGCACAAGATGATAAAGGCACCCCTCAGAGATTAACTTACGAGCTTTAATGCAAGAGATGAACCTACCCTTGACCACCATATCATAACTCTCCCACTCAAGGATAGGTTCATTTGAGAATTGGAATTTGACTTTAAAGGTTTTATAATCAATAGAGGCATAGTATGCGTGCACCCAATCCATCTCAAGAATGACATCAAAATTAATCATATCCAACTCAATATGATCACAAGGCAATATTTTGTGCAAGATGCAAATAAGACAATTTCTATAGACCTTTCTATCAACAATAGATGCACTAATAGGAGTAGACACCTCATATGACTCATGCAACAATTCAGGCTCAACATGGTACTTTTTGAAAACAAAGGGGGCCACAAAAGAAAGAGTGGCACCCGGATAAATCAATTCATACACTTCAAAATCAAAGATTTTTGACATACTGGCAATGACATTGAGCACCTCATCAATCCATTGCCTCCCATCCAAAGCATAAAAGCGATTATGCCTTGGGGCACCATCTTGGCGGCTACCTCTCCCTAAAGGAACCACATTAGCACCTTGTGGATGAACCTCCCTACCCTTATTGCAATTTCGAGGGCAATCCATCACCTTATGCCTAACTTCCCAACAACCATATCAAGCATTAGTATCCCTCAAGCATAGGCCACTATGACCTCTACCACATTTTGGACACCCACCATTAGGAACTATATCCTTAACACCTTGGGCCCTTGGAAAATCATTGGCAACGCTTTTATTAGATGCATGAGAAGACCTTTGGCCTTGATGGAACTAGCCACCCTTTTGGAACTTACTGTCAAAATAGGACCTCATGGCCATATGACCCCTCCTCTTCCTCAACTTCTCCTCTTCTATTTGTTCAGCATAGGTCATCAAATGGGACAAGTCCATGTCACTAATCAACATGGCAAATTAGTATTCGTCACTCACCAAGTTGTAGACACCTATCACAAATTTGTTCATTCTAGACCTTGAGTCGGCAACCAAGTGGGGAGCATATTTAGAGAGTTGAGTAAACTTGAGGGTATACTCCCTCACAATTAAAGATCCTTCTCTAAAATTCATAAATTCTAGCAATTTAGCTTCCATAAGTTCAAAAGGGAAGAAATGATTAAGGAAAGCCACCTTGAACTCTTGCTAAATCACCACATAGTTGACTCTTTTCTCTTCCTTCCATTGATTGTACCATATTTATGCCACCCTTTTGAGTTGGTAGGCCGCCAACTCCGTATTATCTTCCAACCTCGTACCCATGATAGGCAATACCTAGTAGACCTCATCAATGAACTCTTGAGGGTCCTCATCTACCTTTGACCCATTGAATTTCAAGGATTTATCCTCATGAAGTCTCTCAACCGAGAAGCCGGTGTAGGAGCATGAAGGGCTTGGACCCCTTGGTTAGCTTATTTAGCAACAACTTGTGCAAGCAAAGTGAGAGTATCCCGGAGCTCTCCATTAGCAAGTTGCTCCTCGAGTGTGCGGGCTCTTCTTCCTCTCGTGTTAGGCATGATCTAGCATGACAAAGGACAATCGTTAGGAAAAAAAACCTTAATTCAACTCTATAGCATGACTTAGAACATAAAGAAGGGAAATATTTCCTAAGGCGCCTCATAGCCACTTACTTATAGTTGTGGTGCACAACATAAATATGTATAAGACTTTAATTAGAATGGTGTGTTAGACTCTGAGGATCGAACAACCTAGTGCTCTGATACCAAGTTTGTCATGACCCAAGTCTAGGGCCTAGACATGACACGGTGCATGGGGAACCCGAGGGGACCCCAAGCAAGCCTCTTAATATATCATTACACATCCTTAGTTGCAAAAGCAATAAAGCACAACAAGAATGGTAAATCAGGACAATGTAGCTAAGGGACAAGCTTTATAGTATTAACATCAAGAAATAAGAGAGTCAAAGCTCATAACATAGATACATATCATATCCAACAATACCTCTACTATATAGATAAGAGTGGGGGCCAAGACAAGTAACCGGGCTCACTGTCATAGTCAATACTTTGAGAGAGTTGAGAGTGTATTTAAGATGAGAGTAATGTGTTTTATCCTTTGGAACCTTGTTAAGGTCTTTTAGGAAGGTTAATATAGCATTGGAAGTCTAAAAAGGGTATTCGAGTAATTAGCATTTACGAAAATGCGATTAGTGAACGGATGGAAAAATTGACAAAGTGTCGTCTCACTGGAGACTTCACTAGCCGTGTGGCACTCCACGGGTCATGTGGAGTGCCTGTGAGACAAGACTTAGATAGAAAAATGGAATTGGAACACTTGAGAAAAAATTAGCGTCCACGTCACTTTGAGGGCCACTTTCACGGACCTTGTAGTGTTACACGGACCATTTACTGGTCTGTCCCACCTCACTTAGACAAGAAAATATTACAGGCCAGCACATTCCTAGGTGCCACAGCTTGTACCCCTTCATACGAGCCATACAAGGCAGTCGTGGCCCATGCCTTAGCTTCCAATGCCACCCATGCCTAGCCAAGCCTCCTAAAACACCTCCACGCCCCTCCTCACGAACCATGATGAATAACACGACCCATGACACTGGTCATGGACCAAGATGTAGCCTCAGAACACCATTTTCTAGCCTAAAACATTTCCCATGACCCGTACAAGGCCACACTGCCCGTATGGGTGCCCGTGGGGATTCACTGCATAGGTGGGTCTCACAAAAATGGTCATAACTCCTTCATCGGATATCGAAATGAGGTGAAACCAAGTGCATTGTGAAGCTAACTCAAAGGGTATTTTTTTGACATGTCGTGGGCCACCGATTTCTAAATTTTCCAAGAGTTATGCTTGTTTAAAGTTGACCCTTGCATGAATCATCACCTAAAACTCAATTATTAGAGAAGTCTTGGACTCATTTAGGTATTAAGAGTCTCCCATGAACCTAATATACCCCAAACCTGACCAAATGAAGCTTAAAACATGGATACATAAGAGCATAGAGTTACGGGATATCACACTATGTATTATCTCATACTCACATATAAGGGTTATGACCTATGCTACCTCCCACCCTCATGTGTTATTCGTTATCTCATATACTACCCATTACCTACAAGAAGGGGTTAAGACTCATGCTATATCCCTCACCCTCTAGTATAAGGTATTTGGATAATCTAAGAATGTCACCTTATTGTGTTAAACAAGTTATGCAAGTATGATTATTTTCAAGCAGGGGATAATATCTTTCCTCTCTCATACTTATGTTTATATTATATCTTGTATATTTAGATTATCTATTGTCATTACTATAAGGATGAGTCTGATTACTTGTCTTGGCCCCTGCTGAGTTCTATTTTTACAGGTGTTGGACAAATATGTAATGATGCTATAAGTTTAACTCTCTTGGTGTTTTATGTAATGAAGGTTTTCCCTTAGTCCCTACGCCCTTATTTCTACTCTTTTATTGTTATTTAATTGCTTTCGCGATCAAAGATATGTAATGCTATACTAAGAGGCTTGCTTGGGGTTCCTTCGGGGTCCCCATGTGCCGTGTCACATTTAGGCCCTACTTTGGGTCATGAAAAACATGTTATCAGAGCACTAGTTTGTTAGATCCTCGGAGTCCAACATACCGTATCGAGTAAAGTCTTATTCATGGTTGTGTTGTGTACCACAACTATGCGTAGGAGGCTATGAGATGTTTCCCTTCTTCATATTCTAAGTCATGATATAGAGTTCAAATAAGTTTTCCCCTCCCTAACAATTGTTTTATGCCATGCTAGTTGATCATGCCTATCACAAGAGGAAGAAGAGCCCGCGTTCCCGAGGAACAACTAGCTCATGGTGAGCTCCTAGATTCACTCACCTTACTAGCTCAAGCTATGGACCATCAACTTAATCAAGGGGCCCAAGCCTGATCTAGAGTGAGAGACTTAATTAGGATGAACCCGTTCTATGGGTCAAAGATGGATAATGACCCACAAGAGTTTATTGATGAGATTTATAAGGTACTGGCTATCATGGGTGTTAGATTGGAAGATAAGGTGGAGTTGGCGGCTTACCAACACAAGGGGGTAGCATAAATATGGTCAACTCCATGGAAAGAGGGGAAGCAAAACAATAATATGGTTCTACAGGAGAAGTTGAAGGTGGCTTTGCTTAATTGATTCTTCCCTCTTGAGCTTAGGGAGGTCAAGATGGCGGAGTTCATAAATTTGAAGCAACGGTCATTTGGTGTGAGGGAGTATGCCCTCAAGTTCAACCAACTCTCTAAATATGCTCCGCACTTAGTTGCCAAACCAAGGGATAGAATGAACAAGTTTGTGATGGGTGTCTCCGCTTTGGTGAGTGAAGAATGTTGGTCTGCTATGTTGATTAACGATATGGATTTGAGGTCATCACTTATGCTAAAAAACTTAAGGGTGAGAACCTTAGGAAGATGAAGGGTAGAGAGTCCAAGAGGACTCAGTTTGAGGGTGAGCCCGGTTGCTTGTCTTGGCCCCTGCTAAGTTCTATGTTTAGAGATGTTGTTGGACGCCACAGCTTGTACCCCTTCATAAGCCCAGTTGCTTATCTTGGCCCTCGCTAAGTTCGATGTTTAGAGGTGTTGTTGGACAAGTATGTAATGATGCTATAAGTTAGACTCTCTTGATGTTTTATGTAATAAAGGTTTCCCCTTAGTCCCTATGCCCTTATTTCTACTCTTTTATTATTGTTAATTTCTTCCACAATCAAGGATGTGTAATGATATGTTAAGAGACTTTCTTGGGGTTTCTCGAATTTTCCTTGCGCTGTGTCATATCTAGGCCCTAGTTTGGGTTATGACAAACTCTTCCCCGACCAAAGATATGTAATGCAATGCTAAGAGTCTTACTTAAGGTTCCTTCGGCGTCCCCACCGTGTCACATCTAGGCCCTAGTTTGGGTCATGACATTATAGGCAGCCTTATGGGCCATATTAAGTTTTACGGCCCGTACCTGGGCTTTGTAGTCTTCAATCTTGAAAACTGGGCACAACTTCTACGAGACCTTTCTACGGGTCGTATTCAGACTTACGACCCATATAGGATTTTGTCTGACAACTTTTCGGCAAGTCCAAAAAATCCAATCCTCAAGGCACGAAACCTTTTCCATGACTCATCTGACAGTTTATTAATGCATCTCTAGAAAATATGCCCTTTATTGGATCTTAACTATATGAACCCACTCTATGTCTCGTGAAAATTTCCACGGCCCATAGAGTGCTTCGTTCATCACCAAAAATGCAGCAACTATAACACTTAGCCCAAAATCTTGCTAAATTGTGTAATCTTGAAAAACAAACATAAAAACACATCAAACCCACTAACATCACTTTGAGAACCCACTAAAAGTTTTAAGCATCAAAAGTGTTTTATTTTGACAGCATATCAACACCCTTAACATAAAATTGTTACTTGTGCTCAAGCTATAGACTCAATCTACATAAGTAGTATAGTAACACAAAGACCTCAGTCTAATGGCAGAAAACACCTCCAAATCAAGCACAAATACACCACACTACTCATCAATACATTTCCAATAGTTATCAAACAAACCAATGTAGATCAATATATATGACAATTGAACTATGACATGCAAGGTAACCATCGATAAGCAATAATCACTTAAATAGCCTAAAATCAATAGTGTCATGCAAGTGCCCTCACCAAAGGAAGTCCCATATACCACTAATAATAATATTTTCAAATTCAATGGTTGGGACTAAACAAAATTACTCACGCTCACAACAGATATTCAAATACCATGCTCAATACCATATGTTTGCCCCTATAATAACAACTACGACCTTTAACTACTTGAACTAAGATCACTATAAGACTTTCTAGGCTTGTAACATAGGTTCGGGGGCTTTGGTATGATGTTTTGGGAACATAGTGACTAATGGCCCTCCTTGACACTGCATTATTCTACACTTTTGCCCCAGCAACACTATAATTTTTCAACTCATTCTACCATTATCCAATTTCAAACTTTTCTGGGTGCCTTACTCCCATTTTTAGGTCATTCTTTAGACATCTATTCATTTTTCATGCACCCTTAGCACATTTTTATCTCTTTTTCCGGTATCACTAGCTTTCACTCGATTTTGCATGATTACACTTACACTAGCCACACTCAACTTAGACTTTTGGTTTGAGTCGAGCTGCACAATATCCAACCTATGAACCAAGGCTACTTTTGGTAGTCACCAATCAACTTAACCTTTTTGCCTCAGTCAAGATATATAATATTCAAGGAACGAACAGGGCCAATTTCATGATTTCACATTTAACAAGGCTGGGTTACTTATGTTTTTACAAAGAAAAGGGTACATGAAAAGCTCAAATATTAGGATCAAGGATACATTACACATTTGGTTGGTCATTAAGGCTAGTAGACTAATATGAACAATGACCTAAGATCCTTTCCTAACAAACTAACCTACAGTCTAAGTCAAAGTAACAGGGAAAGTTTTGAATTAAACCACAATAAAAGAATTAAGCAAAGAAAGCTCACGAACATATGACATTGATTACATTATCTATATAGACTCTCAAATCATGCTTTTCATCATAATTAAATCTCACTTATCAGTATATTCAATCAATATCGCATGTTTGCTATCAAGACTAACTAAGTAAATTTTAATGGGTATTATTTTTCACACAAAAACTAATATATGCCAAAGACTTTAATATTACATGCTACTAATACCTACATATCCTAAACAAGGCGGTTCAACATAACATAAATATCTTTAGGGAAAGAACACAGGAAAGAAAACCCCTCAAACTCAAAATATGAGATAGTTATCGGCCATAGTTACTCAGACTTCATTGAGGCCTATAACTACCCATACCCCATCGAGAAGAGTTTTGCATTGTCCTTAATTGAAAAATTTTAATTGAATTGTGCATAGGGGTAAAAAATTATACCTTGGACCCTCAACGCTAGTCTCTGGCTGAACCTATCTACCCTCAACCTACCTGGTGGTCTCCTCAGTAGTTAAAATATGTCCGAAGGGTCTAACACCTGTCATCATCTCTATCTTGTGCGCTGTCAGGATGCCTCTTGTTGAATGGAAAGTAGCCACATAAGCTCAAACTGCTCCTCCTCTGTTATCCCCACCTCTTGCCTCATGAAATCTGGATCATTAGTGCAGGGCCTCTTTCCTAAATAAGGGAGTGGTGTATCCTTAAGGCCAAACAGGTCAACAACCTCATCAGTGGGATCGACCGATGGAAGCACAATTAGTGTTGCTATTGCTACCCTCATCTCAGAGTGGAGCTTTTGGATCTACATTTGAGTAGCTGCCAAATCTGTAGGCAAGGTTAAGTTTAGGCTCTGCTCTACTCACCTCTCAAATATATCATTATGGCTTTGTAATGGTGGGAGTCTCTCCTGAATAGCAGCCACACAATACGTCTATATACGTGCTTTAGCCTCTGAGATGGCCTGGTGAACCCAAGGCTAAATCTGCTGTAGCAACTGAGTAAATTGGGGCTTATTACATACCTGTCTCTGCACCAGGACCTAAATAGATTTTACTGACATGAATATCATGCCAATGTGTGCTAACTGAGCGGGCACAACTTCTAGTGCAATAGTGGGAACCCTCTCTATATCAGTCTTGATTGGTGGGGTCCCCTCAGTAGGGAGAGCAGCAGTGGTAGAAGAATATGGAGGCTTAGGTGGTGGTATTGCGAAAGAACATCTCTAGCATCTGGACTAGTTGGTATGATGTTCGCTGGAGGGCCACAAGATTCTCATCGGTCTTTATTGGGCTTCCTTTCAATGTCCTCTGATCCTCGATTAGAGAGCCCAAGAAATGAATGATCACCACCCCCACCTCTACATAGAGTCAATCTATCAGGCATAGGAAGGGATGGAGGTGGACCTCTTCAGGGCTATCTCAAGAATCTTATATGCAATTAGGCTGGCCACATCTATGTCATAGCCAGCCAAGATGTTTGCAACTAGTATCGAATGGTCCTACAATAAGGTATTCTTTGCATGCATTGTCTGAACACATGATCTCACCACAACCTACCAAAGTTTTCCTATGAAGCTGAGGGATACCTTCACTATAGGCGCCAATGTAGTAGATACCCACTGAAATGCCCTAAAAATGTGCTTTAGAAATGCCTATAATCGTAATTTTTATATATTTCAAAATTCATGCATGATATAGAAAATCTGACTTCGTATTCTTGATCAGGGGGCAAAATTGAGTGGGAGATGGGTATAACCCCGATATTAGAGAACCCGTAGCAAAAAAAATAATTTTTACAAAAATTTAATTTCTAATAGCCATCCATGCCCTGGCCATGATGCGCTAGGGGTATGGATTAGTGTTGGAGTTTCCTGTGCAATAGGTCTGCATCACGAACCTAACGCGGACCAGTGTATTATTTTTCTTTGTTTTTAATTTCAGCCGAAAGGCCTTTTAAGCATGAAAACACCTATACTTAGCCATTGTTTCAACTTTATATCACTCAAGACCTTCTCAAAACCCTCTCTAACACTTGACCAAATATTTCATCCAAATCCAAGTGTCTCTAGCATAATTTCAAATCTTAAGAACTCCATTCAAGCTTCAAATCTCCTTCATGTATACATCAAGAAAGTCCAAGTTTAAGGTATGAGAGTTTCATCCATTGGGTTCTTTTAACCATGAAGCCTAATCTTCATTTTTATAAAAATTATATGTTTTCAAGTTGTATTATCTATGGGTATCTTTTATTATGGATTATGAGTATAAATTATGTTGGGTTTTATGAAATATTTATTTATTATACATGACTATCTATTTCAAGCTTATACTATGAATGGGTTTTGTCTATTAAGGCTATGCACATTTTGAGCTATTAAACTATGATCTATTATGAGATTTGATGATGGAGTTCAAGGTATTCTATATATCGGTTTTACTATACATTAGTCGGTTGATTTCCATTGAGTTTTATCATATTATTATACTTTTGAATTGCATGATTTTGAATAAGCTATATACACCCACCTTGTGTTTGATAAGATATCTTGACAAGAATTCTTAGAGTTATTGATGATCTATTGCATGATTTATGAGTCAAGTGACTTTATGATGATTTTGGGCTTTCAAAAATGTATGGAATTAATGAAAATATCTATGATGTTGTAAATTCTAAATTAAGCCCTTTTTCAATGATTTTACCATTCCTTTGATGTTCATGCAAGGGTAATGCTTGGTGATGATCTATTCTTATGTTTTAAAGTTAGGCTCACTATTAGAGGTCAAAGATGTTTTAGAGCTACTCATGTCATGTTTCCATGTTTCTTACAAATTGCTAAAGTGTGATTATTTCAATTATTCCATTGGATTGGGCTTAGAACCTTTGAATTAGATGTGGCATGGACCATCTCCATGGGTTCATATTCCTTTCCTTAAACTATGTGCCAATATAGAAGTATACTTTACCCTTGCTTTACTAGTGGATCAATTTAATGCACTCTCTCTTGAAATTCTTCCCGAAATGGGACGGGCTCCCTTAAGTTGAAGTTTCTCATGAAATCCTTTACAAAATGATACAGGTTCCCATAAGGAAGGTTACTTCTCCAAAATGGGATAGGCTCCCGTAAGGTGAAGTATGGTTTACCTTGGCAAGTAGACCACCTCTTTACCAATGAGAGGTAATCATCGGCATTCCAAGTTGTAGCTCGCTTGGTCTTATTCTTTGTCAATTGAGGTCTCTTTCCACATATGTATTATGTTCTATGCAAGTTGAATGACTTACAAGCATATTTTACTTCAAGCATTAATCATGCGTGCTATATTGAGATTATGCTTATCTATTGCCTATTACTATGCATTTTGACTATAACGGCTTATGTCTTGTTGCATTGCATCTTGCATAATTAGTACATTCAAATGTACTGACGCATACTTTATGCTTACATGATATATAGGGACTGGAGCTCCTCTTGATCATCCTTCACGTGGCTAGTGAGATTATTCGAAGAAAAGCTTGTGAGTCCTCACGTAAGGGTACACTATCTACTTTCTCTTGCTATTTTTAAGACTTCTTGATGTTGAACATATGACATTATGAGGGTGAGCCCAGAGAGTGTCTTGGCCCCTACTCCATTCTATGTTTAGAGGTGTTGTTGGAATATTATGATGTATTTATGCTATAAGCTTGACTCTTTATGTTTTTTTTTATGATTATCAAAGACTTCCCTTAGTCCCGCTTCCCTTTTATATTATCTTTTGTGTGATTGATATGCTAAGAGGCTTGTTTGGGTCCCTTTGGGTTCTCATTCGCCCAGTCACGTCTAGGCCCTAGGCTTAGGTCATCACACCCACTCAAGGTCCTGGCCTTGCTAAGCAATATGGTCGGATACCCATCCTCAAAAGGGTACCCAGGCCTACAACCCCCCGAGCTAGGCTTGGTCATCCCCAACACTATAGAGACAATATCACATTTAGATCTCTTATCAGGACCTTGTGCTTAGTTTGCTACAATATCTAGTCAAACTCAATTGTGGTCCTGGGCCGGGTACTCAGGACCAAAAATCATGAGGCGGATGGTGGCCTTTAATATGTCATCCTGTACTCCCCTCATTCTCGTTTGTGTCAACCGGGGCTGAGTGTGGGGTCTCTTCCCATTAGGGAGAGAATCTAGGATGGTGCTAGTGTACGATGCAAAGAACTGTTGAATCATCGGTAAGAAGTACTTCCTCGACGGTGCTGCAGCCACTGGAGTCTATATCCAGCAATGGTTTCATAGAGTCCGAGGATACTGCCTAGCCCTGAGATAATAAATTGGGGATCCTCAAATATGGAACAGGCTAGTCAGCCCCGCTCATCCTACAGTACATTATCTTGATAGATACGCTGCATTCCCCAAATGCATCACCTGTTAAATAAGGCATACAGAGATGAGGGTAGTGCTTGGGGTGCAAAAGATGACTCAGACCCTAACTCTTCTCCAGATCTAGACTCAAATACCTCTCTAGAGGGAGTCATCTGTATCGAACTACTATCCCTCTTAACTTCTTAGTCATAGTGGGGAGGGCAGACCATAATGGCCTAAGGCGAGGGTTTTCCTGTCTGTCTAGTAGCAACCCATATCTATGGTCACTCAATGGCCATATTAGGCTAGAAACTGAGGTCCTCTAGAGATGTAATGGCCTCAGAATTGCCCTAGGCCTTTCAGGACTCATCTCAGAAGCATCGTTGCATGGCTTGGATTTCACTCTTCTTTGGTCGTGGGGCCATGGTACGTGAAATACACATATTTAATATTATGATTAGCCCCACAAGTACAGGAGTGACATACAAGAACTTGTTAGAATTAGTGATAGATGAGTTTACAAAGGCTCGCTATAAGTCATAGTGAAAACTACGAGCTGTAAAGGGCCTTCGTAGATGGCAAGGTACAATCAACTTAATTACTGGAACTGTATCTACAAGAGCAAGTATGAGTTGTATACTGAGTCATAGATGTAGTTCCAAACTTGAACTTTTGGAAGTATCACCCTACGAGACCTATCTATAAGTCGTAGACTAAATGCTGGCCCGTACTAGGTCTTGTCTAATGGAGTATTTGTCACGAACCAGGCCTAGGGCCTAGACGTGATCGAAAAATGGGGAGCCTAAAGGAACCCCAAACAAGTGTTGTAGCATATCATTACACATACTTAGTAGTGATGGCAATAAAATACAACAAGAAGTAGTAAATTGGGACAACCGAGGCTAAGGGAAAACTTTCATATCATAAACAACATGAGTCAATAAAGTCAAAACTCATAGCATAGATATATAACATGTACAACAACATCTCTACTATATAGATAATAGTGGGGACCAACACAAATTAATCGTGCTCACATCGTAGTCAATAAATAGGTCAAATAGAGAAAGTCTTAATACATAGCAAGAGATTATAAGTAATGTCCTTGGAATGGTTGACTCACTAACAAGCTTGATAGAAGTCATACTAGCAATGTGGAGGAGGAGGAGGATCAAGTGGTACACCGGTTCCTACATGGTGACACCATGCAGACATAGAGTATGCGTTAGTATATTTGGATGTACTAAGTATGTAGGATGCAATGCAACAATAGATAGGTATCATAATCGAAATGCTTTGTTTGTCAATGGATGAACATATGACAATATGACATGAATGGAAGATGCTTGAAGTAAATCATACTTTCATAGAACATAACACATTGTAGGGAGTGACCATTCTTAGTGCAGTTAGGCCTACCACCTCCTTGGAGAGGCACATGAGGTATAAACCTCTTCATGAGGTTGATGGAGTACAAAGCCCCCAATGGGTTGATAGGTACAAACCTCCAACATGGTTGATAGAGTAGAAAACCCCTAACGGGTTGATAGAGTACACCCCCCCAACAAGGTTTATGGGTACCAACCCTCTACAAGGTTACCCAGGCCTACCACCCCCCGAGCTAGGCAATCGAGATGCCTACCCCTCAATAGGTTACCCAGGCCTACAACACCCCGAGCTAGGCTTGGTCATCCCCAACACTATAGAGACAATATCACATTTAGATATATATTTCTCCCACCATCATATAGTCATTTTATCCATACATTCCTCTCATCATCATTCAATCATCATATTCACACATTCCTTTTATCATCATATAGTTATCATATACATACATTAATTTCATCATCATTTAATCATTATTATTTTATCATCATATAATCATTCAGCTCATAAGAAATGCATTGGACCTTCAATTCCACAAGAACCTATAACCGGATATTTTATCAAACACTTAGAGGGTATATAGTGCTAGTGTAAAACCATGCAATGCAAGAATGAAATCATGCTCGTAAATTCAATGTAAAAATACCCATCTCATCAAAGTGACCTTATATAGTGCTAGTGTAAAACCATGCAATGCAAGAATGAAATCATGCTCGTAAATTCAATGTAAAACCTTCAATAGATACTTGGTAACACCCTCAAGAAATATAAATTAAAAATCTTCATCAAATCTTACAATAGACCTTATATACATAGCTCAAAACACGGTAAAACAGTAACAATTTCATGAACCCCAACATACTATGCAGTGATTTTCATAATAGATAAGACCTATGAATAAATCAACTTTAAATCATGCAATTTTGAGTAAAAGGGAGCTTGGGTATCATGGGTGAAAAGAACCCATGAAAGAAACCCACATACCTTAGTTTTAGAGATGAACTTGATGAAGATCGGAGATACAGACTTGAAGCTTGAGAGGAAATCCTTAGATCTAGAGAGGGTTTTGTGACTTGAGTTTAGGAGTATAATATTTGGTTAAGTGTTTGAATGAGTATTGGGAAGTGTTTAGAATGATATGAAGGTGAAAAATGGCTAAGTATAGGTATTTTCATGTTTGGAAACACTTAGTCCCAAGTCTTAAAAGTCTTGGACCAAAGTCAAAACTGGACCAAAAAATAGCACTAGTGCGTGCCCTTGGCGCGTCGCACGAATATCTCACTGGAAATCATTTTTTAGAAAATTGGAATTGCTAATCATTTGCTCTTAAATCGGGGTTAGACCCATTGTACACTCAAAATGACCCCTCTGAACCAGAATATAAAGTCAGATTTTTGATATCTCACAAGAATTTTGAGATATAGAAAAATTACGATTCCGGGTACTTCCGAGGCACATTTTCGAGCACTTTCTAAGGTCGTTTCAATATCTCCCACTTGGGAACATTTGTCCCCGAATGTCAATGAAGTGTATATGATAGACATAAACATGACAATTTTAGCCCACATAAAAATGCAACAATGCCCTTACACATCATTTCAAAAATCTCATCATAAGTGTAAAATCATCATGAACTTAGTCAATTTAAACA
>DF358495.1:92954-113945 GCA_000787875.1 Solanum virginianum
TAGGGGGTAAACGTTTAGCATAGGCCTTACGAAACCCTGACTACAGGCCGTAGAAATTTCTATAGTCCATAAAACTTGGCCTCGTAGAGTGGCAAAACCTTAATCTGGGAAATTGGCTTCATGGGCCCATCTACAAGCTGTACATGGACATACAACTCATCGATAGGGTATTAAGGCCCACAACACTTGACATTTTTAGAGAACTTACCACGGGTTGATAACCCTCATTCATAGCCCATAGGTCTATCTATAGGCCATATAGTTGGCTCGTAGAGTGGAGTGCATAATACTTTTGCTCACTGAAGTGTTCTATGAGTCAGTGTATGTGTCATGGTTTGAACTACGACCCCTACAAATAGTCGCGGAAGCACTCCTATTGCTTATTCATCCCAAGATGACTGATTTGGTCTTATACCTACATATCTTTCACAAAACACAAGATTACCCTATATGCCACCAGTCTAGAGTGCAAAAATTAGAACAAAAATACTAAAATTAAACTACCTACAAGTCTAAAAAGCTAAAACTAAAACAAGAATATTTCTATTACATCAAACATTTTGGGTTGCTTCCTATGTAGCGCCTGATTTATTGTCATGGCACAACATGGAAAACTTGGCTACCCAGACTTCACCAAGTGCCCAAACATCTATCTTCAAGTCATCGAGCCTCTTCATTGACTGATAGATATTGAAGAAAACTTCTTCATCATTCAATTGAAACATGAGTTGGCCTGATTCCAAAACCACTAGTGCTTTCCCAATGGCTAGGAAGGGCCTTCCAAAGATGATTGTGACTTCGAAGTTGACTTCACAATCAAGGGACATAAATTCTATAGTGAATATGAATTTCTCCTCTTTGAAAAGGACATCGTATAATATCCTCATAGGCTTCTTCACCATTTAGTCAGTAATCAATAATCATATACTCGTAGGATTAGGGGCTCCTAAGCCTAGCTTCTTTAGCACTGTAAGGGGCATCAGATGGATGTTGGCGCCTAGATTAGATAATGACCTTGCTAACTCAAAAAGCTCCAATGGTGCAAGGTATGATGAATGCTCTAGGATCTTCTCGTTTTTTCACTAAGGACCTTATTTCTATCACCTTGCAATGTTGAAGCTCTTGGAAGAGCTCCTAACTCACAACCTGCTTCTTTGTGACCATGTCCTTCATAAACTTTGCATAACTAGACATCTTCTCTAATGCCTCAATGAGATACTGATGGAGAGTTTCTTTAGTATGGAGATGAAATGCTAGAATTTACCTTCCTCTTGCTTCTACTTGAGTCTTTGAGGGAAAGGAAGGGGAAGTCTAGGAATAGGTTTGATCTTTTGTGGTGTCATTGTAGCATCACTCGCCCCATCCTTGGTATGAACATCACTGGTCTCTGCATCCTTGCTCTCAACCAACTACTCACAAACATGATCATCATCAATTGGTATCGGAGGGTCAATGTTCTATTTGCCACCATGTGTAGTCACTACCATATACTACCCCTCATTCTTTAGGCTTTAAACTGCGTTGTTGGGCAATGTACCTTTCTGGTACTGATTCAATTGTGTCAACACTTGACCGAACTATTGCTCTAGCTACTCGATAGAGATAGAGTGAGACTTGAACTCTGAATGTTGACCAAAGTCAAACTATGCTCCAAATTTAACTAAAAATTTAATTTTGGGTTCAAAATCTCCGCTATAACTCCAAATTTAGATCTGTCAGTTCTCCTAGACCACATTGTGCATTCTAGAGTTGATGGAATTGGTGCAATTGTACTTTGACACCTGATGTCATGACCCAAGCATAGGGCCTAGACATGATATGGCGAATGTGGACCCAAAGGGACCCCAAATAAGCCTCTCAACATATCATTTATACATCCTTGGTCATGGAAGCAATTAAACAACAATAAGTGAATAGGAATAAGGATAAAGGGACTAAGGGAAGTCTTTCATAGCATAAATCATCAAAAGAATCAAAGCCTAAAGCATAAATATATAACTTATCCAACAACACCTCTAGCATAGATTGGGCGAGGGACCAAGATAACTTTCTGGGCTCACCCTCATAGTTATAATCATCTAAACAAAGAAAAGAGAGTCTTTGCATAACATAGGATTAATAGCTCTTGTCCTCGGAGTTGAGGACTCACCAAGCTTGCTTCAAGAGAGTACTAGCTATGTGGAAGGGGAGGATGATCAAGTGGAACTCCAGTTCCTATATGGTAACATCATGTAGGCATAGATTATGAGTTAGTATGTTTTAATGTACTAAGTATGTAGGATGAAATGCCACAAGAGATAAGCTACTTAGTCAAAATGCATAATTAGGCAATGAATGAGCGTATAACAATATGACATGCATGAATGATGCTTGAAGTAAACATACTTATATAAAACATATTACATGTGCAGTAAGAGACCATCATTATGGAATCCAAGGCCAGCCACCCCCTTGGAGAGGCGATTAACGTATCAAACCCTCAATTAGTTGATGGTTGTCACACCCTACCATCCATGGTGATTGAGGTATCAACCCCTCAATTTATTGATGGTAGTCACACCCTGCCATCCATGGTGATTGAGGTATCAACCACTCAATTAATTGATTGTAGTTACACCTGCCATCTATGGTGATTGAGGCATTGCACCCAATTAACAAGGTATGGCCAACTTGTGACACTATAGATACTTTTCATGAAATCAACACATATATACATTACTTTCATCATCATAAAGTCACCTGACTCATAGGCCATACAATAGATTGTCAATAGCTCAAGAACCCTACACTGAACATTTTATCAAACACTTGGCAGGTGTGTAACACTAGTTCAAAATCGTTTAATTCAAGAGTGAAATCATATAAGAAAACTTAATGTAAATCAATCCGCCGACACTTAGTAACACCCTTATGAAAGACACATTAAAACCTTTCATCAAATCTCATGATAGAACATAGATTCATAGCTCAAAATATGCTTAAACAGTCCATATTTCATGAAAACTCCAACATAGTTTACAATCAAGTTCATAGTAAGACTACTCATAAGTAAATCAACTTGAAAACATGTAATTTGTATAAAAGGATGGTTAGGCACCATGGGTGAAAGGAACCAATAGTTGAAACCCACATAACTTAACTTTGGAGGTTCTATTAATGAAGATTGGAATAAGAACTTGAAGCTTGAGTGAATTCCTTAAGATTCGGAATGACATTGGGACACTTGAAGTTTGGGTGAAATATTTGTTTAAGTGTTAGAGAGGGTTTTGGGGAATGTCTTGAATGATATGAGGTTTAAAATGAATAAGTATAGGTGTTTTTATTCATGGGAAGGCTTACAACCAAGAATCAAAGGCCTTGGACCGAATAAGAAATAGCCAACAACATTTAACACTGGTTCGTACCCTGATCGCGTTGTACCAACGGCGTGGATCGACACTGGATAAGGAATTTTTGGGAAAATGAAATTTTGATACGGTTACTCTAAAATCTGGGTTAGACCTATTTCCCACGTTATATTACCCCTGATCACGAATATGAGGTCTGATTTTCAATATCATACATAAATTTTGAGATATATGAAAATTACGAATATAGGCATTTCCAAGGCACATTTTGTGGCACTTTTGAGGTCATTTCAATATCCCCCCTTGGGAACATTCATCCCCGAATGTCAAAGAAACGTATATAAGAAGAGTAATCATAAAGAGATCATCCCGAACAAGAATGTAACAATGAAATTAAACATCATTTCAAAATCACAACATAGGTGTCAAAATCACTATGAACTTGTCAACATAAATATGAATGCATGCAATGACATAGGGCTGAGACATAAGACTTGAAATCATATAGGAGACTTAGAATTAGTACCTTAGGCTTGAGTAGAATAGAAGAGATAGGGATATCACTTTTGCATGTCTGTCTTGGCTTCCCATGTAGTACTCTCAAGATTTTAGTTCCTCCAAAGGACCTTGACTGAAGCAACATCCTTGTTCCTCAACCTCTTCACTTGTCTATCAAAAATTTCTACTGGAACCTCTTTATAAGTCAAATGTTTTCTTGAACAACACCCACAACATCAAGAGGTACAATGGCATTTGGGTCACCCATACATTTCCTCAACATAGACACATAAAAGACCGGATGGACCATATTTATATCATTGGGTAACTCCAACTTATAGGCCACCTTACCAATCTTTCTCAATACTATATAAGGACTAAAAAACCTTGGAATCAATTTACCTTTCTTACAAAAATGAACCACACCTTTCATGGGTGAGACCTTCAAATAGACCCAATCACCAACCTAAAATTCTAGCTCCCTACTCCTTACATCGGCATAGGACTTTTGACGACTTTGGGTTGTTTTCAATCTTTCTCTTATTAATATTACCTCCTCCATGGCCTCCATAACCAGATTTGGACCCAACAAAGCCATCTTCCCTACTTCCAACCATCCAACTGGGGACCTACAACGTCTATTATTGAGAGCCTCAAAAGGAGTCATACTGATGCTAGAATGATAGCTGTTGTTGTAAGCAAACTCAATGAGTGGAAGATGATCATTCCAACTACCCTTAAACTCTAGTACACAAGCTCTAAGCATATCATCAAGAGTTTTGATAGTTCTTTCGGCTTGGCCATCCATTTGAGGGTGAAAACCAGTAGTAGGCTTGACCTTCATACCAAGACCTCTTTGGAAGAACCTCCAAAAGTGAGAGGTCACCCCATGAAATCTAACTAATTCATGAATGTAAAACTTAGTATAATCATCGGCACCATAAGTAGACTTAATAGGTAGGAAATTAGCTAACTTTGTCATTCTATCAACCACAACTCAAGTAGAACCAAAATCCTTTCTTGTCTTAGGCAACCCAACCACAAAGTCCATGTTAATTTCCTCCTACTTCCAAGTAAGAATCTCGATATCTTAGGCTAGGCCACCCGGCCTTTGATGTTAAGCTTTGTTGGAAATTATGGCAACCAGATACAAACTTAGTAATGTCTGTCTTCATGCCACCCCACCAAAAGACTTCCCTCAAATCTTTTTAAATCTTGGTATAAATGGGGTGGATAGAATAGGAAGAATTATGAGCCTCATCAAGAATCTTCTTTCTCAAGTCATCAACACAAGGCAAACACAATCTACCTTGGTACCTAGGGGCACCATCTCCCCCCTGGGGAGAAAACCTCCACCTTACCATCTATCACCAAGGACTTCAATTCTAACAAGGCGGGGTCAAGATCTTGCTTTGCCTTCACCTCCTCAATAAATGATAATGTGGAGCCATCAACAACCACAACCCTACCATAATCAACCTCCTCTAACCTAACTTCCAATCTAGCCAACTCATAAGACATACATTGGACCTTCAATTCCTCAAGAATCCATAACCGAACATTTTATCAAACACCTAGAGGGTGTGTAATACTAGTGTAAATCCATATAATTCAAGAGTGAAATCATGCTAGAAAAATCAATGTAAAGCCATTAATAAATACTTGGTAACACCCTCAAAAAAATCCATCAAGACCCTTCATCAATTCTCAACATAGACATTAGATTCATAGCTCCAAACGTAGTAAAATAGTCACAATTTCATAAACCCAACATAGTGTGCAGTGAATTTTATTATGAATAAGACCCATGAATAAATCAACTTTAAATCATGTACTTTTGAGTAAAAGAGGTTAGGTATCATGGGTGAAAGAAACCCATATACCTTAGCTTTGGAGATAAACTTGATGAAGATTAGAGATGGAGACTTGAAGCTTGAGAGGAAATCCTTAGATCCACAGAGGGTTTTGAGACTTGAGTTTAGGATTAAATATTTAGCTAAGTGTTTGAATGAGTATTGGGGAATTTTTAGAATGATATGAGGGTGAGAAATGACTAACTATAGGTGTTTACACATTTGGAAACACTTAGGGCCAAGACCTAAAAGTCTTGGACCGTACAAAATTTACTGCAAAATCAAGATTTCTTCATCTGTATGCCCTAGCCACATTGTGCCAGGGGGACGCAACCCTCACTGGAATTTACATTCTTGGTAGGCCGATAACTTTGCTTTCTTCTCTAATCTAATGCCTATGATAGACAACACTTTGTACACCTTATCAATGAATTCTTTGAAACGACCCCAAAAAGTGTTCAAAAATATGCCTCAGAATGTCCAGAATTTTAAATTTTATATATCTCAAAATTCGAGCATGATATCAAAAATATGACTTCATATTCTTGTTCAGGGGGTCAAACTTAAGGGGTAGAGGGTCTAACCTCGATTTAAGAGTGAAAAATTAGCAATTTCAAAATTCCAAGAATGCAATTTCCAGAGAGCAAAGCGCACCCCTTCCATCACACGCCTCATTTTGTGACTGTTTTATTTTTTAGTTTGGTCCAAGACTTTTATGTCTTGGACCTAACTATTCCCAATCATGTTTTCACTTATACTTAGCCATATTTCATCCTCATATCATCCTAAACATTCTCCAATACTCACTCAAATACCTAGCCATATTTTTCACTCCAAAATTCAAGTCTCAAACCCTCATCTCGAAGTAAGGATTTCCTTCAAGGTTCTTCTTCAAGCTTCAAGTATCCATCTCCAATCTTCGCTATGTTCATCTCTAATCTAAGGTATGTGAGTTTCAACTATTGGGTTCTTCCACCCATGGTGCTCTAAACTCTTTTTTACTCAATTTGGATGAATTCAAAGTTTATTTTACAAATGGTTTTACTAGTATGAGCATGTCTATGAACTATGTTAAAGCTATGTAAAGTTGTGACTGTTTTGCTATATTTTGAGCTATAAATCTTTGATCTATTGTAGGATTTGATGAGAGATTTTGATGTACATTGCTTGAGGGTGTTGCAAGGTGTTGATTAATGATTTTACAATGGATTTTCTTGAATAATTTCATCTCTAAATTATATGGTCTTGTACCCCCATTACACACCTGCCAAGTGTTTGATAAGTTGTCCGACTATGCTTTTTTTGAGGAATTGAAGGTCCAAAGCATAAAATATGATATGAATGATGTTATGATGATGAAATGAGCTTATGATTATGATAAATCCTATATAAAGTGTTGCATTAGACCATGCTCAATACAGGGGGACTAAAAGTTCGGATAACCTAGATAGGGGTTCATATTCATTAACCTAGTGAGGGGTTTGTACTTCACCACCAAGGTGGTGGGATGGTATCATCATCAACATAGATGGGGGTTTATACTCATCAACCTAGAAAAGGGTTTGTATCTCACCACCTAAGTGATGGGGTGGCATCATCACCAACCTACCAAGGGGTTTGTACCTTTGAAAACTAGCTTGGTCTCTTCGATGCATATGATATCATATATGAGCATGAGTTACTTAAGCATGTTTTACTCATGCATTAATCATAGATGCCATGTTGATATATTATGCCTATTGCCTATTGATATGCATTTTCATTATGAGGCCTATCTCTTATTGCATTGCATCCTACATACTAAGTACATTCAAATGTACTAATTCATACTCTTGCCTACATGATATCACTATGTAGGAATCAAAGCCTAAGTTGATCATCATCCTCCTCCATGTGGCTAGTTCGATACTACTTAAGCTAGTTGGTGAGTCCTCCACTTTGGGGACCTTAGTTCATATTTCTCTTATTATGTATTGTGACACTCTTTTTAATTTTTCTATTTTGACTGTGAGGGTGAACCTAGTTGTTTTGTCTTGGCCCCCGCTCATATCTATGTATTTAAGGTATTTATTGGATATGTTATGTGCTTATGATATGAGTTTTGACTCTTTGTCTCTTGATTATGATGTTATGCAAGCTTTTCCCTTAGTCCAATTTCCCCTTATTCTTACTTTGTATGTCTTTTATATGCTTCTGCGACCAATGATGTGTAATAATAAGTTAAGAGGCTTGTTTTGGGTTCCTTCGGGTTCCCCATTCGTTGTGTCACATCTTGGCCCTAGGATTTGATTGTAACAAACTTGGTATCAGAACACTAGGTTGATAAATCATTGAAGTCCAACATACCACATTGATTAGAATCTTATTCATGGTTGTGAAGCGTGTCATGACTATGAATAGGAGACTATGAGATATTTTAGGAAATATTTCCCTTCTTCATGTTCTAAATCATACTATAGAGTTGTGGTAAGTTTTCCCTCTAAGGATCATTTCTTTCTATGCTAGATCATGCTAAACACTCGAGGAAGAATGACCTAAACTCCTGATGAGCAATCTACCAATGGTGAGCTCTGAGATGCTCTTACTATGCTTGCCCAAGTTGTGGCCAACCAAGTCAACCAAGGGGCACAAGCCTCGCATGTTACTACCCCGGGATCTAGGGTAAGAGACTTCATGAGTATGAATCCTCCGGTGTTCTATGGGTCAAAGGTGGATCCCAAGTCCCTCATGCTACAACATCAGGAGCTAGGTTAAGAGACTTAATGAGGATGAATCCTCCGATGTTCTATGGGCCAAAGATGGATGAAGATCCACAAGAGTTAATTGATGGGGTCTACAAGATCTTAAATATCATGGGTGTAAGGTCAAATGAAAAGATAGAGTTTGTGATGTACCAACTCAATGGGGTAGCCAAAATATGGTATGACCAATGGAAGGGGGAGAAAGGAAATGGTAATGTGGTGTTGTGGAGTAGTTCAAATTAGCTTTTCTTAATTAGGTTTACCCTCTTGAGCTTAGGGAAGCAAAGTTGGTAGAGTTCATGAACTTGAAATAAGGTGCTATGAGTATGAGGGAATATGCCCTCAAGTTTAATCAACTTTCTAAGTATGTTCCGCATTTGGTGGCTGATCCTAGATCTATGATGAATAAGTTCGCGATAGGGGTCTCCGACTTGGTGAGTGAAGAATGCGGATCCATTATTCTAATTAATGACATAGACTTGTCTCAGTTGATGACATATTTCAAACGAATGGAGGAAGAAAAGTTGAGGAAGAGAAGGGGCCATGAGGCCAAGAGGGACCATTTTGAGGATAAGTACCAAAGGGGTGGCCAGTTCCATCAAGGCCAAGGGTCTTCTTATGCTACTAATAGGGGGTTTGCTAATTACTTCCCTAGGTCTCAAGCTGTTGGTGGTGTGGCTCCCATTGATGTGTGTTCTAGTTGTGGAAAGTGTCATAGGGGCCTATGTTTAAAGGGTTCTAATGCATGCTTTGATTTCAGGGAGCTTCGTCACAATAGAGTGGATTATCCAAGAAACCATGGCAAAGGTCAGGGAGCAAATGCGATCCTATTGTGTAGAGGTAGTTCTCAAGGTGGTTCCCCAAGTCACAATTTATTTTATGCTCTACATACGAGGCAAAGGGTTGGTAAGGTCCCAATGTTGTTATCGGTATGTTGAAAATCTTTGAATTTTATGTATATGATTTAATTAATCTGAGTGCCACCCTTTCTTTTGTTACCCCTTTTGTTGCTAAAAGATTCCATGTTGAGTCCAAGTTATTGCATGAGTCTTATGATGTATCTATTCCTATTGGTGCATCTATTGTTGCTAGGAAGGTGTATAGAAATTTTCTAGTTTGCATTTTGGATATATTGTTGCCTTGTGATCTTATTGAATTAGAAATGGTTGATTTTAATATCATTTTTGGGATTAATTGGTTGTATGTCTACTATGCTTGTATTAATTACAGAACCCATTAGCTCAAATTCTAATTTCCACATGAACCCATCCTTGAGTGGGAAAGTCAAGATATGGTGGTCAAGGGTAGATTTATCTCTTGCATTAAAGCCCGTAAGTTGTTCTCCAAGGGGTGTTTGTATATCTTGTGAGGGTTAAAGATGTGGAGCCCAAAGTCCCTTCTATAGAGTCGGTTCTGGTTATAAATGAGTTTCTTGATGTTTTCCCAAATGACTTTCCTGGTCTCCCTCCCAAAAGGGAGATAGATTTTTGCATAGACCTCCTCCCTGATACTCATCCCATCTCCATCCCCCTTACCATATGGCCCCGACAGAGTTGAAGTAGTTAAAGGAATAATTGAAAGATTTGTTGGAGAAGGGATTTATGATGCCTAGCCAATCACCTTGGGGTGCAACAGTGTAGTTTGCAAAGAAGAAGGATGAGTCACTTAGAATGAGCATTAACTATCGGCAACTCAATAGGGTCACTATAAAGAATAGGTATCCTCTTCTAAGGATTTATGATTTTCTTGACCAATTATAAGGGGCTAGCTTTTTCTCTAAGACTGATCTTCGGTCCTAGTATCATCAAGTGAGGGTGAGGGAGTGTGATTTCCCAAGATGGCCTTCTGAATTAGATATGGGCATTATGTGTTTGTTGTGATGTTATTTGGGTTGACCAATGCACCAGCCATCTTGGTGGACCTAATGAATAATAGAGTCTTCAAACCCTACCTTGATTCCTTTATTATGATCTTCTTTGATGATATATTGATATATTCACATAGTAGGAAGGAGCATATGGGTCATTTAAGGCTGGTGTTACAAAGATTGAGGGAGGAGAAATTGTATGCTAAGTATGAAAAGTGTGAATGTTAGTTGTAGGAGGTTGCATTCTTGGGTCTTGTGGTGTCGAGGAGTTTGTATTAAGGTGGATCCAAAGAAAATCAATGTTATTAGAAATTGGCCTAGACCATTGACCCCATCGGATATTAGGATCCTCTTGGGCCTAGTGGGTTATTATAGAAGCTTTGTGAATAGGTTCTCCTACATTGCTTCCCCTATGAAAAAATTGACTCAAAATAAGGTTAAGTTTGTGTGAATCAATGAATGTGAAAGGAGCTTCTAAACATTGAAAAATAAGCTTGTGTCCGCTCCTATATTGTCACTACCGGATGGGCTTGAGGGATTTGTAGTGTATTGTGATGCTTTCCAAGATGGTTTGAGTTGTGTGTTGATATAAAATGTTAAGGTCATAGCTTATGCTTCTAGACAACTCAAGGTACATGAAAGGAACTACCCTACCCATGATATAAAGTTAGCTGCCGTTGTGTTTGCATTAAAGATTTAGCATCACTATTTGTATGGGGTGTATGTAGATGTTTTCACCTATCATAAGAGCCGCCAATATGTTTTCACTCAAAAAGATCTCAACTTGAGGCAAAGGAGATGGTTAGAACTTCTTAAAGACTATGATATGAGTGTGCATTATTATCAAGGTATGGCAAATATTGTGTTGAATGCTTTGTGCAGGGTATGTATAGGTAGTCTAGCTCGTGTTGATGGTGGTAATAGGGAAATGGCTAGGAAGGTGCATCAATTAGCTAGATTAGGGATCAGGTTGGAAGAGATTGGTGATTGTGGGGTTTTGTTATTGTTGATGGGTCTAAATCTTCATTGGTTGATGAGGTGATCGCGAAACAAGACCTAGACTCCTCCTTTCTTGAATTGATGGCCTTGGTGAAAGAGGGAAAAGTAGAGGTTTTCTCCCAAGGGGGAGATGGTGCCCTTAGGTACCAAGGTAGGTTATGTGTGCCTTGTATTGATGGTTTGAGGGAGAAAATCCTTGATGAGGCCCATAAGACTTCTTATTCTATCCACCTCGGTTCCACCAAAATGTATAGAGATTTGAGGGATGTGTATTGGTGTGGAGGCATGAAGAGGGACATTGCAAAAGTTCCACCAAAATGAATAGAGATTTGAGGGATGTGTATTGGTGGGGAGGCATGAAAAGGAACATTGCCAAATTCGTTTTCGGTTGCCATAGTTATCAACAAGTCAAAGCTGAACATCAAAGGCTGGGTGGCCTAACCCATGACATAAAGATTCCTACTTGAAAGTGGGAGGTGATTAATATGGATTTTGTGGTTGGGTTGCCCAAGACTAGAAAAGGTTTTGATTCTATTTGGGTTCTGGTTGATAGGATGACGAAATTGGCTCATTTTCTACTAGTTAAGACCACTATGGGGCTGAAGATTATGCAAGGTTATACATTCATTACTTGGTAAGGTTGCATGGGGTTCCTTTGTCCATCATATCGGATCGTGGGGCACAATTTACTTCATATTTTTGGAGATCTTTCCAAAGGGGCCTTGGTACTAAAGTCAAGCTTTCTACGACCTTCCACCGGAAAACGGATGGCCAAGTCAAGAGGACCATCAAAACCAGAGGATATGCTTAGAGAATGTGTTTTATAGCTTAAAGGTAGTTGGGATGATCATCTTCCATTGATTGAGTTTGCCTACAACAATAACTATCACTCTAGCATCGATATGGCTTCTTTTGAGGCTCTATATGAGAGACATTGTAGGTTACCGGTTGGTTGGTTTGAGGTTGGTAAGGTAGCGTTGTTGGGACTAGATTTGGTTACGGAGGCTTTTGAGAAGGTTAGGATGGTTAGGGAAAGGTTGAAAACAACCCAAACTCGTCAAAAATCTCATGTCGATGTAAGAAAAAAAGACCTTGAATTCTAAGTGGGTGATTGGGTCTATTTGAAAATTTCTCCAATGAAAGATGTATTCCATTTTGGTAAAAAGGGGAAGTTGAGTCCATGATATGTTGGTCCTTATGAGGTGATAAAGAGGGTTTGAAAGGTAGCTTACGAGTTGAAGTTGCCTAGTGAAAAGAATTTGGTTCATCCGGTGTTCCATGTTTCGATGTTGAGATAATATGTTTGTGATCCTAATGCTACTATGCCTCTTGATATTGTGGGTGTTGTTGAGGATAACATGACTTATGAGGAGGTTGCAATTCAGATTTTGGATAGGCAAGTGAAGAGATTGAGGAACAAGGAGGTGATATCCGTTAAGGTCCTTCAAAGGAACCAACAAGTCAATAGTGCTACATGGTAGGCCGAAGCGGGCATGCAAAGCTGTTATCCTTATCAATTCCACTCCAGTCAAGCCTAAGGTACTGATTCCATTGACCGAAAGGGTTGGAAGGGTTTGTTATGTATTGTGATGCCTCGCGGATTGGTTTGGGTTGTGTGTTGATGCAAAATAGTAAGGTGATAGCCTAAGCATTTAGACAATTTGAGAAGCCTGAGAAATGCGTTCACGTTAAGTTGGCAAATTTATGATGATTTTACATTTATGTTGAGATTTTGAAAATGGTGTTTTAAATGTAGTGTTGCATTTTAGTTGGGGCTGATTCGTGTATGATCACTTTTTTCTTATACGTCTCTTTTACATTCGGGGACGAATGTTCCCAAGGGGGAAGATATTGAAACGACGCTGGGGCCGATTTGTTTATGATCACTCTTATCTTGTACATCTCTTTTTCATTCAGGGAAGAATGTTCCCAAGGGGGAGATATTGAAACGACCCCAAAAAGTGCCGAAAAATGTGCCTCGGAATGCTCGAAATTTTAAATTTCATATATCTCAAAATTCATGCGCGATATCAAAAATCCAACTTCTTATTCTTGTTCAGGGGATCAAACGTAGAGGGAAAAGGGTCTAACCACGATTTAAGAGCGAAATATTAGCAATTTCAAAATTTCAAAAATGCAATTTCCAGAGAGCAAAGCGAACCCCTTCAGCAACACGCCTCTGCCTTATTTTGTGATTGTTTTTTTTAGTTTGGTCCAAGACATTTAAATCATGGGCGGAAGTATTCCCAAGAGTATTTTTACCTATACTTAGTCATATTTCACCCTCATATCACCCTAAACATTCCACAATACTCACTCAAACACTTAGCTATATTTTTCACTCTCAAATTCAAGTCTCAGACCCTCATCGGAATTAAAGACTTCCTTCAAGGTTCTTCTTCAAGCTACAAGTCTCCATCTCCTATCTTCACCAAGTTTATCTCCAAGCAAGGGTATATAGGTTTCAACCATTGGGTCCTTCCACCCATGGTGCCTTAATCTCCTTTTTACTCACTTTGCATAATTTAAAGTTGATTTTACAAATGGGTTTACTAGTATGAGCATGTCTATTAACTATGTTAAAGCTATGTAAAGTTATGACTGTTTTGCTTTGTTTTGATCTATAAATCTTTGATCTATTGTAAGATTTGATGAGACATTTTGGTGTATATTGCTTGAGGGTGTTGTAAGGTTTGATTACTGGTTTTATAATGGATTTCTTGCATGATTTCATCTCTAAATTACATGGTGTTATACCCCCATTACACACCCGTCAAGTGTTTGATAAGATGTCCGGCTATGGATTCTTGAGGAATTGAAGGTCCAAAGCATGAGATATGATATGAATGATGTTATGATGATGAAATGAACTTATGTATATGATAAATCCTATATAAAGAGTTGCATTAGACCATACCTAATCCGGGGGGACTAAGAGTCCAAATAACCTAGATGGGGGTTCATACTCATCAACCTAGTAAGGGGTTTGTACTTCACCACCAGGGTGATGGGGTGGTATCATCATCAACCTAGATGGAGGTTTGTACTCATCAACCTAGTGAGGGTTTGTACCTCACCACCTAAGTGATGGGGTGGCATCATCACCAACCTACCAAGGGGTTTGTATGTTGGATAGTTAGTTTGGTCTCTTCTAAACATATGATATCCTATATGAGCATGAGTTATTTAAACATGTTTTACTTATGCATTGATCATACATGCCATATTGCTATATTATGCCTATTGCCTATTGATACACATTTTGATTATGAGGCCTATCTATTATTGCATTACATCCCACATACTTAGCACATTCAAACGTACTAATGCATATTCTTGCCTATATGATATCACCATGTAGGAACCGGAGCCCAAGTTGATCATCCTCTTTCTCCACGTGGCTAGTTCGGTACTACTCAAGCTAGATGGTGAGTCCTCTACTTCGAGGACCTTAGTCAATATTTCTCTTCTTATGTGTTGAGACACTTTTCTTTATTTTCTATTTTGACTATGAGGGTGTGTCATGCCCCAAAGTCCTATTAAGGTGGACTGGCACCCATTGCCGATAAGGCTCGAGAGAACCAACCTATATCCATACACATCCTATACATATTATAAGGGCTTTCCACATTCAACACTCTTTCAAGAAAGTAAACAGTAATAATAAGCCAAAAGAAAACACTTATGACTAGGTCATTGGAGCCACGCTGTCTAAAGTACAAGACATGACCACACTTTAATTTACATAGTCTACAAAGCTTCCAGATAAGGAACAATATCTGATAAGGGTTGGGATAGGCCCCGCCTCGTGACTAACTATATAATGCAAAAATATAAGCTCTAGACACACAAAGCTCCAAAGCAACCTAGACCTTGGTAACAACAGTCTGATATTCTATATTCCTACTGGGGAGAGCAACTAGCACCTATACCTGTAGCATGAAATGCAGGTCCCCCATAAGGGATATCGGTATGAGATAACGTACTGAATATGTATAGCAGAAAATACTGTATATGAAGTAAGAACCCAAATGAAATTATGCACTGGTGTAAAGATAGGAGACCACCTTTAGTTATACTATGGAATCATGTAATATTTATGTTCTTTTAATTACTTTACATTTACTGTATGGTCTGTGCACAACATGCAATACAAATAACTAGCTAATCAGTGGCAAATCTATATTAGGATTGGCCCATGCTAGGCTTTTCCTTTCACCCCTGAGCTACCCCCAATAATGAGATCAGTCCTTGCTAGTTGATTCTTCCACCCCTAGGGCTACCACCCATCAATAAGCAACATACTTTATCTTTTATTTACCTTTTAGATAATTCTTTTGGTGGTCATAATATTGGAGCTATAGGAATGTAGATATAGCATATGACATCTAAATAATCACAAATAACAATGCCAGAATGAAACGAGTAGGTTACACAAATAAAGAAATACATATGAAATGAAACAACACATGAATTTTGCTTAGTAGGAAGAACTCGTGTATCTTGGTATCCAAGTATGTATGCAGATTTGCAAACTACTATGTATGGGAGCATATGAATATGTGAAAGAGTGGAGACATGGCTGTTTTTTATGATGGAATTGATAAGTGCCTCTATGTACCAAGGAAGAATCTATATTTCATGCCAAGTAATACGAAATCGGGTAGCCTTACATACCTCATTGTACGACCTAGCTACTACTTCAAAATAACCTTCCTTTCCTAAAAATATCTATTTATAATAGAGTAGGCAACAAGATTAGCATTAGCATCTAAGAAACACTCCTTCGCAGTCCAATCTCTTTAAAAAAAAAATAACACCGGGGCAGCAAGCTTGTAATTAGAGACCCAAAGGCATTCTTTCAACCTTTACACTTATAATTGCATTTGTTAATACTTATGATTATATACATGTTATATCCAGATTGTTTTATCCCCTTAACAGTTATACCACAGCCCACAAAGTATAAGACATAATAGTTCTACATAACACACAAGTAGGCAGCATCGTATTATGTATTCTCGCTACATTTTGATGTCAACAATCTCAAATCTGTTACACATTTAACCAAACTGTATCTAACATTTTTACACATAATAGTAGTTGTAAAATAGTCCACAAATAGTCCCAAAGTAGGTGGAGGTCATGAAACAACAATTCCCGATCATCAGCCCACAAGTTACTTCTAAGAGTACAATTAAGATATCCTACAATAAGTCATTTTTACGGACTGGAACAGTGGTGAAGCAACCTAGTTACATCATTACCAAAAAATACTTGTTAAAAATGAAAGTGTTACTTCATAATCCAGCCAACCAAGAAGAGAAAAGCCTTTTAATTTACAATAAAAGTGCACAACAATCTTTAGGACACATGCCGTCTAAATTTCTAGTACATGCATAATTAACTTATTTCAATTTTTTTTCATAAATAAACCATACTAAATGCATAAGTAGCTTTACTTACCTTTAACCTCAAGGTTTATTTCTTATTTAGGAACCCTTGTGAGGTTCTGAGGGCTTCTTTGCATAAGTTGAAAGAGAGCACAAAGTATCCTAGAAATGCAGATTTTTTTTTATCTAAGTTGAAATGGCTTTAGGGAGCTATTTTTATCCCTTTTTAAAGAGAGCTCTTGGTGAACTTACCTTTGAATTCTTAGCTTTCATTTGTTAGACTAGTGATTTAGCTTATTTTCCCTTTCACTTAGGCCTTAAGGGGTTTCAAACTGATGGGCCTTCATTGCCTATTTATCCCCTTTTTCCTTACTTAGTTTGGGCCCAAATCATTCAGTAAGTTGTGATGTACTTGGGCCCTTTTCGTATTCTTCTTGGGCTGCAAATATTTCCCATTTGTGATGCTAAAATATGTGCTCAAGTCACATCCTTAACCTGGACTTTATTCATTATTAGACTTGGACAGATTCGGTGTCAAGCCTCGTCTCCGTCTAGCTAGCAAATTTAAGCTAAGCAAGTAGGTGACTCACCTGCTAGCTTACTAAGTCCTACAAGCACCTCACTTGTTTCACTTTATTTAAGGCTGTGACCTACTCAATTTGACTTAAAACTTGTATACACTCGACCCTCTTAAGCGTTAGATGTACATATCACCCTTTAATTCAAGATTCAAGCGCTTTTAAAAATTGGCGCTAATCTAGCCAAGCTATATAATGTTCATTTTCTCAGAACTAGTATATGTAAGATGTGGGGTGTTACATCCTCCCCCCTTCGGAACATTTATCCTTGTATATTATCATAACTGGATAGTTTAACCAAGTTTAAACCTTTACTCAAACAAACTTTTGACAACGCAATAAAAATTCAAACGCACGTACCTATTAATGCCCTAATTCAGCATGTGGACTTCCTCTTTAGCTTCAAATAAGTAAGGGTACTTAGATTTCATCGCTTCCTCAGCCTCCCATGTTATATCTTCTACTTGTTGGTTCCTCTAAAGTACTTTTACTGAAGCTATTTCTTTATTCTTTACCTTCTTAACTTGATAGTCTAGAATAGCAATATTTACCTCTTCATAGGTAAGATCTTTTGTAACCTACACATCTTCAATAAGAGTGATACGGGATGGGACACCTATACAGTTTCGAAGCATTGAGACATGAAAAACTAGATAAACCATTAAAAGCTCTTGGGGTAGCTCTAATTCATATACAACCTGCCCGAACCTCTTAATAACCTTATATGGCCCTATGTAACGTGGGCTCAGTTTTCCTTTCTTACCAAATCTTATAACACCTTTCATTGGAGACACCTTTAAAAATACCCAATCTTCAACTAAGAACTCCATTCCTCTTCTCTTAGCATTCGTATATGATTTGTGATGACTTTGGGCTATTTCTAGCCATTTTTGTATTACCTGAACTTCTTCCATGGCTTGTTGTACGAGATCTGGCCCAAGTAAGGTGGTTTCACCCACTTCAGACCATCCAATTGGTAACCTTCATTTCCTTCCATATAAAGCTTCATAAAGTGCCATCTTGATACTTGAGTGGTAGCTATTATTATAGGAAAATTCAATAAGTGGCAAATGGTCCACCCAACTTCCTTTAAAGTCCAATGTATAAGCTTGCAACATATCTTCAACTGTTTGAATAGTATGTTCTACTTGACCGTCTGTCTGGGGGTGGAAAGTTGTCCTTAAATTCACTTATGTTCCTAAACTCCTTTGGAAGGATTTTTAGAACTTTGAAGTGAATTGAGCTCCTCGATTAGATATAATGGAGATTTGGACACCATGTAGCCTGACTATCTCTTTGAGGTATAACTTTGCATACTCTTTAGTTGTATAATCACTTTTAATCGGCAAAAAGTGTGCTAACTTTGTGAGTCTATCAACTATTACCCATATGGAGTCAAACTTCTAAAATGAGCGAGGCAACCCAGTAATAAAATCCATATTGATCATATCCCACTTCCATGTTGGAAGCTCTATACACTGCATATAACCTGCCAGTTTTTGGTGTTCTACTTTGAGTTGTTGGCAATTTGGACATTGAGCCACAAATTCTGCAAGGTCCTTTTTCATTCCTCCCTACCAAAACATTCCTTTCAGGTCATGATACATCTTAGTTGATCCTGGATGGATGGACTTTTTCATTCCTCCCTACCAAAACATTCCTTTCAGGTCATGATACATCTTAGTTGATCTTGGATGGATGGAATATCCAAAATGATGGGCTTCTACAATTATACTCTTTCTTAGTCCATTAATATCATGCACATATAATCTATTTTTGCAATAAAGTACTCTATTTGGTGTAAGGTCAAAGCCCTTTATCGTACGCTGACTCACCTTGTCCTTAAGTCGTCATAAAATAGGATCCTCAAACTATTTTTCTTTAACCACCATTACCAATGAAGACTTCGCAGCATTATGCACAACGACCCCTTCCTTTTGGAGTTTCAAGAAGGCAAACTCCCAAACTAGCTAGTTATCGTAGATTCTTAGCCACACCTTGACTTACCATGGCATGATCACCAATATTCATGATTTCCTTATGACTCAGAGCATCGGCTACCATATTTGCTTTCCTTGGATAGTATAATATATCAAATGTCATAATCCTTTATCAGCTCTAGCCATCTTTACTACCTTAAATTTAGGTTTTTCTGCTTAATGATGTACTACAGGCTCTTATGATGAACATATATGCCAATGTGAACCCCATATAGATAGTGGTGCCATATTTTCAGAGCAAACACAACTGCTGCTAGCTCAAGGTCATGTGTTGGATAGTTTCTCTCATGCAGTCATAGTTGTCTAGAGGCATAAGCAATTACCCTACCATGATGTGTCAGTACACACCCTATGCCAACTCCTGAAGCATCACAATACATGGCATACCCTTAGGTGCCTTCTGGAAGTACTAGCATAGGTGCAGAAGTTATCTTATTCTTCCGCTCTTGGAAGCTCGTTTCACATGCATCATTCCATTGGAACTTGATTGCTTTATGTGTCAACTTCGTTAGAGGTGTAGTAATAGAAGAAAAACCCTCAATAAACCTCCTGTAATAACCTGCCAACCCTAGGAAGCTTCAAACTTCCGTGGGTGTTATTAGCCTTGGCCAATCTTTCACTACCTCTATCTTTTGTGAATCAACCCTTATTCCCTCATCAGATACAATATGACCCAAAAATGCCACTGAGATTAGCCAAAATTCACATTTAGAAATTTTGGCATACAACTGTCTATCACGAAGAACCACCCAAGAATGCCACTGATTTTTGCCAAAATTTACATTTAGAAAACTTGGTTTACAATTATCGATCACGAAGAGCATGTAACACCTGTCGTAAGTGATTTGCATGGTCCTCTTTTGATCTTGAATATGCTAAAATATCATCTATAAATACTATCATGAACATATCCAAGAATGGCTTGAATACCCTATTCATTAGATCTATAAAAACTATTAATGCATTCGTCAGCCCAAATGATAAAATAAGAAATTCAAAGTGACCATAACGTGTTCTGAAAGTTGTCTTAGGTACATCTTTCTCCCTCACCCTTACTTGGTGATAACCTGATCTCAAATCAATTTTTTAAAAGCATTTGGCATCCTTTAACTTATCAAATAAATCATCAATCTTAGGGAAAGGGTATTTATTCTTAATTTTCACTCTATTCAATTGTCGATAATCGATACACATTCTCAAGGTGTAATTCTTTTTATGTACAAAGAGATGTGTACCCCAAGGGGACATGCTAGGTCTTATAAAACTCTTCTCCAATAAGTCTTTTAACTGCTCCTTTAATTCATGGAATTCTGCCAGGGCTATTCTATATGGAGGGATAGAAATAGGTTGAGTGCCCAGAAGTAAGTCAATACCAAAATCTACTTCTTTTTCTAGAGGTAAACCTGGAAGATCTTCATGAAACACATCAACGAAGTCATTCAATACTGGAACTGATAGAAGAGTTTGTGATTATACCTCCATATCCCTTAGTCTAACTAAATGACATATATACCCCATAGATATCATCTTTGTTGCCTTAAGATAAGAGATAAACTGACCCTTTGGTGCCCCAGTATTGCCTTCCCATTCTAGAACTTCCTCATTTAGAAAGTGGAAGTACACTCTCTTAGTTTGGCAATCCATGGTGGCATAGCAAGAAGCCAACTAATCCATACCCATTATAATATCGAATTCCACCATTTCTAGCTCAATAA
>DF358495.1:115120-127013 GCA_000787875.1 Solanum virginianum
AGTGAGTTGGATCTAATCAATAAAATCTTGGGGATCTTCATCAGGATCTGACCTGGTGAAGGATGGACGATCCAAATTAAGAAAGTCACGTATCCTCACGCTAGTGCCCTATTCACACCACCTACACCTATAGTTGGGCCTTTCTGTCTTTAACCTTGGCCAGCAACTATATGAGTCAATAGTTGGACTGCATTTCTCTAATCCTGCACGGTAGCATCAATAGGTTGTTCTTGGGGAATTTCACTACTTCCTAGTTCAGTAGGAGCTAGAGGAGTTGGAGATGTTTGTGACAGAGACTCATCTTGTGCCATGTTTCTTTGTCTCACCCTGCTGGTTATACCAACCACCACTTCTACTTCCTTGCCCTTACCTTTGTTTTTCATAGTTTCTGGCATACTTGCTACATAAAATAATTTAGAAATTAGACACAATCCACCTATTATACTTGGCTCTAGGGGACGATCTAAAGAATGAAAAGAAATTGATAACTCCTAAATGCCACATATCTTCCTTCTTACAAATGTGATGCACAACACTTCAATAAACAAGACTTTACATATACACAACTTTGTAGACTCCCTAGGATGACCTGGCTCTAATACTACTTTTGTCACGCCCCAAAGTCCTATTAAGGTAGACTTGCACCTATTGTTGATAAGGGTCGGGAGAACCAACCTATATCCATACACTTTCTATACATATTATAAGGGATTTCCACATTCAACATGCTTTCAAGAAAGTAAATAATAATAACAAGCCAAAAGGAAATACTTATGACTAGGCTATTGGAGCCACGTTGTCTAAAGTACAAGATATGACCACACTTTAATTTACATAGTCTATAAAGCCTCTAGATAAGGAACAATATTTAATAAGCATTGGGATATGCCCCGCCTTGTGACTAACTATATAATGCAAAAATATAAACTCTAGAAACATAAAGCTCCGGATAGAAATAGGTTGAGCTCCGAAGTAACTTGGAGCTTGGTAATAGCAGCTTTGATAGCCTATACTCCTACTAGGGAGAGCTACTAGCACCTATACCTATAGCATGAAATACAAGTTCCCCGTAAGGGACATCAGTATGAGATAATGTATTATGTAAGGCAGAAAATACTATATATGAAGTAAGAACCCAAATGAAATGATGCACTAGTGTAAGGATAGGAAACCACCTTTAGTTATACTATGAAATCATGTACTTTATGTTCTTTTTATTACTTTACCTTTACAGTATTATCTTGCACAATATATAATAAAAATGACTAGCTGATCAATGGAAAATCTATATTGGGATTGACCCATTCTAGGCTTTTTCTCTCACCACTGAGCTACACCCCGTAATTGGATCAGCCCCTGCTAGTTGATTCTTCCATCTCTAGGGCTACCACCTATCAATAAGTAACATACTTTATCTTTTATTTACCTTTGAGATGATTCTTTTAGTGGTCATAATATTGGAGTTGTAGAACTGTAGATATAGCATAATACATGTAAATAATAACAAAAGACAACACCAGAATGAAAGGAGTAGGTTACAAAAATAATGAAATGCATAGGAAATGAAACAACACATGAACTTTACTAAGTAGGAAGAACTCGTGTATCTTGGTATCCAAGTATATATGTAGATTTGCAAATGACTATGTATGGGATCATATGAACATGTCAAAGAGTGGAGACATGGTTGTTTGTTATGTTGGAGTTGGTAAGTGTCTCTATGTACGAACGAAGAATCTAGATTTCATGCCAAGTAATACGAAATTGGATAGTCTTACATACCTCGTTGTAGGACCTCGCTATTACCTCAAAATAACCTTCCATTCCTCAAAATATTTATCTATAATAGAATAGGCAACAAGACTGGTATTAGCAGCTAAGAAACACTCCTTGGCTGTCCAATCTCATAAAAAAATAATACTCGGGCAGCAAGCTTGTAATTAGCGATCCAAAGGCATTCTTTTAACCTTTCTACTTATAATTGCCTTTGCTAATACTTATTGTTATATACATGTTATATCCAGATTTTTTTATCCCCTTAAAATTTGTACAATAGCTCACAAAGTAAAAGACATAATAGTTCTACATAACACACAAGTAGGCAGCATCGCATTACGTATTCTCGCTACATTTCGACTTCAACAATCCTGAACCTGTTCCAGATTTAACCAAATTGTATCCAACATTTTAACACATAATACCAATCTTAAAACAGTCAATAAATAGTCCCAAAGTAGGTGGAGGTCATGAAACAACAATTCTCGATCATCAGCCCACAAGTTTCTTCTAAGTGGACAATTAAGATATTGTACAATAAGTCATTTTTGTAAACTGTAATAGTGGTTAAGCAGCCAAGTTACATCATTACCAAACCAAACATTGTTAAAAACACAACTTTTACTTCATAATCTAGCCAACCAAGAAGAGAAAAGCCCCTCAGTTTACAAGAAAAGTGCACAACAATCCCTAGGACATATGATGTCCAAATTTTCAGCACATGCATAATTAGCTTATTTCTCTTATTTTTTATAAACAAACCATACTAAATGCACAAGTAGCTTTACTTAACATTAACCTCAAGGTTTATGTTTGATTTAGGAACCCTTGTGAGGTTGTGAGGCCTGCTTTGCAAAAGTTGAAAGAGAGCACAAAGTAACCTAGAAGTGCAGATTTTTTTGTCTAAGTTGAATGGCTTTAGGAAGTTGTTTTTATCCCCTTTTAAAGAAACCTCTTGGCTGACTTACATTTGAATTCTTAGCCTTAATTTATTAAGCTAGTGATTAGCTTCTTGCCCCTTTCACTAGGGCCTTAAAGGGTTTCAAATTGATGGGCCTTGGCTGCCCATTTTTTCATTTTGTCCTTACTTAGTTTGGGCCCAAATCATTAAGTAAGTTGTGATGTACTTGGTCCCTTTCCCTATTCTTCTTGGGATGCAAATATTGTCAATTTAGATGCTAAAACGTAGGCTTAAGTGACACCCTTAACCTGAAATTTATTCATTATCGGACTTGGATAGATTCGGTGTCGAGCCTTGCCTCCATCTAGCTAGCAAATTTAAGCTAAAAAAGTAGGTGACTCACCTTCTAGCTTCCTAAATCCTATAAGAACCTCACTTAATTTAAGGTCATGAACTCCTCAATTTGAATTAAAACTTGTATACACTCGACCCTCTTAAGTGTTAAACGTACATATCACCTTCTAATTCAAGATTCAAGATCTTTTAAAAATTGGCACTAATTTAGCCAAGCTATATCATATTCATTTTCTCAGAACTAGTTTATGTAAGATGTAGGGTGTTACAGGGTGAGCCCGATTGCTTTGTCTTGGCCACCGATCTTATCTATGTATTAGAGGTGATTGTTGGACATGTTATGTACCTATGTTATGAGCTTTGACTCTTGATTATGATGTTATGCACGTTTTTTCCTTAGTCCCATTGCCCCATATTCTTACTCTCTATGTCTTTTATATGCTTTTATGACCAATGATGTGTAATGATTAGTTCAGAGGCTTGTTTGGAGTTCCTTCGGGTTCTCCATTCGCCGTGTCACATCTAGGCCCTAGGCTTGGGTCTTGATATTCTTGAGGGTCCTCATCCACTTTAGACCCATGAAAATATGGTGGATTCATCCTCATGAAATCCCTTACCCTAGATGCCAGAGTAGGAGTATGAGGCGCTTGGACCCCTTGGTTGATTTGATCAGTTATAGCTTGAGCTAGCATGACAATAGCATCCCGGAACTCTCCAAGAGCCAGTTGTTCTTTGGGTGTACAAGCTCTTCTTCCTCTTGGGATAGACATGATCTAGCATAAGAAAGAACGTTTATTAGGGGAAAACCTTACCTTAACTTCTATAGCACTACATCGATCAAGATGAAGGGAAACATTTCTTAAAACGCCTCATAGCCTCTTACTCATAGTTGTGGTGTAGTTCACAACCATGAATAAGACTCTAATCAATGCGGTGTGTTAGATCTCGAGGACCATTAACAACCTAGTGCTCTGATACCAAGTTTGTCTTTACCCAAGCCTAGGGCCTAGACATGACACAGCGAATAGGGACCCAAAGGGACCCCAAACAAGCCTCTTACATATCATTTACACATACTTAGTCATGGAAGCAATTAAACAACAATAAAAGAATATAAATAAGAATAAAGGGACTAAAGGAAGTCTTTCATAGCATAAATCATCAAAAGAGTCAAAGCCCAAAGCATAAATACATAACTTGTCCAACAACACCTCTAGCATAGATTGGGGCGGGGCCAAGATAACTTTCCGGGCTCACCCTCATAGTCATAAGCTTCTAAACAAAGAAAAGAGAGTCTTTGCATAATATAGGATCAATAGCTATTGTCCTCGAAGTTGAGGACTCACCATGTTTGCTTCAAGAGAGAGTACTAGCTACGTAGAGGGGGAGGATGATCAAGTGAAGCTCCAGTTCCTACATGGTAACATCATCTAAACATAGATTATGTGTTAGTATGTTTGAATGTACTAAGTATGTAAGATGCAATGCCACAAGAGATAAGAAACATAGTCAAAATGCATAATTAGGCAATGGATGAGCATATAATAATATGACATGCATAAATGATGGTTGAAGTAAACATGCTTATATAGAACATATTACATGTGTAGTAAAAGACCATCATTATAGAATCCAAGGCCGGCCACCCCCTTGGAGAGGCAATTGAGATATCAACCCCTCAATTGGTTGATGGTTGTCACACCCTACCATCCATGGTGATTGAGGTATCAACCCCTCATTGGTTGATGGTAGTCATACCGGCCATCCATGGTGATTGAGGTATCAACCACTCAATTGGTTGATGGTAGTCACACCCTGCCATCCATGGTGATTGAGGCATAACACCCCCTCAACAAGGTGTGGTCAACTTTCAACACTATAGATACTTTTCATGAAATCAACAAATATATACATTACTTTCATCATCATAAAGTCACTTGACTCATAGGTAATGCAATAGATCATCAATAGCTTAAGAGCCCTAAACTGAATATTTTATCAAACACTTGGCAGGTGTATAATGCTAGTTCAAAATCATGCAATTCAAGAGTGGAATCATGTAAGAAAACTTAATGTAAATCGACCCACCAACACTTGGTAACACCATCATGCAAGAGACATTAAAATCCTTCATCAAATCTCATCATAGAACATAGATTCATAGCTCAAAACATGCTTAAACACTCCACATTTCATGAAAATCCCAACATAGTTTATAATCAAGTTCATAGTAAGAATATCCATAAGTAAATCAACTAGAAAACATGTAATTTATATAAAAAGGAAGGTTGGACACTATAGGTGAAACGACTCAATGGTTGAAACACACATACCTCAGCTTTGGAGATTACCTTGATGAAGATTGGAATGAGAACTTGAAGCTTGAATGAATTCCTTAAGATCCGGAATGAGATTAGGACACTTGAATTTTGGTAAAATATTTGTCTAAGTATTTGAGAGGGTTTTGGGGAATGTCTTGAATGACATGAGGTTGAAAAATGACTAAGTATAGGTGTTCTTACGCATGGGAAGGCTTAGAACCAAGAACCAAAGTCCTTGGACCAAACAAGAAATAGCTGGTAACATTTAACATTGGTCCACCCTCTGGCCACGTCGCGCCAAGGGCGCGAATCAACACTAGATAAGAAATTTTTGGAAAAATGAAATTTTGATACAGTTGCTCTAAAATCGGGGTTAGATCCATCTTCCACTCAATTTTGTCCCTGATCATGAATATGAAGTCGAATTTTCGATACCACATATGGATTTTAAGATATATGGAAATTACAAATATGGGCATTTCCGAGGCATATTTTCGGACACTTTTGGGGTCGTTTCACATGAAATTAAAGATGACCTCAAAACTCAAAATTTCAAATTTTAAGCCTTTAAAAACTCTTTCTTTAGAAAAAAAATCTAACTTTTCTCAAGAGTTTCAAAATTGGACTTTTAGACCCAACCATAAATTAGTCAAGGCAACTTTGGAAAGGGCAAAACAGTTATTTTATCAAAAATGTCAAAATTGACCTTCGAGGTCATTACACAGGACAAAAAGTTACAAACTTCTAGTTAATCTTAATGATTTTAAGTGAAAAATCTTTTTAAAGACATGTCTATGTGTGTGTCTACATAGTTACATATATATAATTGATTTTACTTTTAAAATTCGTAAATGTGAGGAGGATATGTAAATGAAAAATACTCATGATACATTTCACAAGAAAGTCCTAAATGGAGAAAACTAAAAATGAGTTACATTTTTCACAAATTTTATAATAAAAATTGTGTTTGATGAAGAATGCAATAATTTCATTCATATTTCACTTATAGTTTTAATTGAATTATTAACGAAAACAATAAAGCATAATTATTATTAAATGTCTTAAATTGAAAATGTTGGAGGATCTCATTTTGAAATTAACTTAAACAAATAAAAAAAATGCCTATGTGTTAAAGATGGCAAACTAATTATAATCTTTCTAGTTAGGCGTTGTGGTGTGATCATAAAATAGAACATTTGGATATCTATATAAAAAATATATCCAATTTTTATTATTAAAGTTGGTCTTAATATATAAAAGTTGACCAAATTCTTTTAAAATAGTATAAATCTAAAATTTATATTTAATTTGTGATACCACAATTTATGGAATAAATTTTAAATACTATATTATCATGATAAGGGCTAACAACTATAACCCCAACCCCCTGAAGCACTACAAGCAAAGATTTGAAAATGTTTGAGCTCTTAGGTTGCATTCACACTTGTTAGGTTGAGTTTTCATACTTCATGGATAAAAATAGAGAGGAAAGTTCCATTAGGAAGTTCACGATAAAAGATTATTGTAGACGAATCATAAATTATATATACAATAGGTCTCTCTATTTCTACCATAACATTTCAATTATAACTTTAGTATCTCTAGAATATGAATATTATTATTAATTTTTTCTATAAGAAGAAATTGTTTAGAGCATCTTCAATGATAAGTAGCAGTATTTACTTCATTATTCATCCGTTTTGTAATAGCCCATATTTAGTTAGTGCAGAAAATTAGATCAATGAAAAATCATTTTTAGTATCCAAGTTACTGTCACGATCCAAACAAGTGTGATAACACATGTCTTAACCCACCATGACAATCAACCTAAGACGGCGATAATACATGCAAAAGCAAAAGTACGCAAAAAATAAAGTAAAAATAACAACCCAATAAGCTAAATAAACTATTAAGTAAAGCACAACTCTAAAACACCCGAAGACTGGTGTCACATGTAAAAGACATTAATGTGTACATGAAACTAAAAGTAATACCAGTTTCAATGTGTCACTACCCAAAATTGGTTGTGATGACAATTGTCTTAATCCACCAATGCATGTCAGCCTAAACAAGAAATAATACAATAATGTGAACAATAAGGCAATATTACATTCTAAATATGAAAGGAAAATCATAAGGAACAAGAAACTTTACTTTTTAGTTAGTTAAGAGAATGATACATTTCTATATTTAGTCATAATTTTATTTTTAAATACTATTATTAAATAATTTATAGTCACACAAAGTATGTATGACTTATTTTAGATCACAAATTTTATCAGACTTTATTTACTTCTTAAAATATGGGTCAAGTCAAACTACATCATATATATTGAAATTCTAAGGGTAGGGCGAGGAGGGGGGAGGAGGTCTAACATGATATAACACTAGCTATAAGGAGTATTTTTTTAATTATAAATCAACTTAAATATTCTAATCTTTTAAATAAGCAGGTTGGATAAGAGTGTTTTCATTTTTTTATGTTTCCTAATTCAAATCTCGCTAATGTATGTTCATGTATGCATATGGCTTTCTCGTCAACAACATTTGGAAGCTGGGGCCTATTCTGTTGAATTGCATGTAGAGAAAGAAATATTATTACATAAACTTTGAATTGACATTGAAAAAATAGACTAGTATATAAGCATTATAGGAATTTTTTCAAGGTGACTAGTTATATATCAGTTTTTGCAGTTTAATTTGATGCTAAAAATATTGTAATTAACTTTTCTACATTACTTACAATAATAAGGCTAAGTACCAATTTCTACACTATAAATATAAAAATATTTGTTGAAACTCTATTTAAAGATAAAAATAATATTTTATACAATATTATGATTCCATGTAGAAGTGTTTTGCACTTGAACTTGTGAGTTCAAGAAAAAATATTATCTTTATGGAATAAACCCTATATTTATGTGAAAATTTTTACTTAATATATATCATTTATCCATCCAAAATAATTTAATAAGAAAATGGTGTTATAATTTTAAATCCCATAAACTTAAACTCTTAACTCACTCAAGATTTTTAAAATCTCATAAATAATATAGTTAAAAGTTTAGAAATAGAAATAATTATTCGCCAATACAAACAAAACAATCGTCAATTCATTTGTAAATTAGTTTAAGCATATATAATGTAATTATAGATTTCTTATCGGAAGAATTAATTTAGACACTCATGAAGCAACCTTTTACGGATGCCTGCACTACTTCCTCCTATCATCACAAGACTTGTTGTTTGTGCTAGTGTGATTTTTTGACCAAGTGCCTTATAATGAATTAAAGTACAAAAATAATTAAATAACACAAATTAAAGAAACAATAATATTCAAAATGTGATATTAAATTAAGCTTAACTAGTTTTATACATGTAAGGTGCAATTACCTTAATGGTCTAAAAGGCCAGTGTGATTCTATCAGCTGTGGAGTCTGGATTGAACGACTAGTCATTTCTTGATCAACTTCTTGATTACACTCGATGAATTCACATATTAATGTCTGTCAAAGTAAATATAACATATTTTTAGCTCTTTACAAACTAAAATTACGAATCATTAATCTAAACACTCGATACACAAATGTATAGTCTTCCCATTCACTTTAACTCACGATAATTATATTATTACTATGTACACATTTTTAAGATAAAATTACATTAATAATAAAAGCCCAAGTCATAATATATAATTAAATTCTCAAATAGACTTACATCATTATCAGCAACACTTGTTAATCCATGAGTTCTTGATGAATCACTTCTACTAGAGTCGTCAGATATAATTATAAGCTCTAAAAATCATCAAAATAAAGGTTGAAAAAAATGATAAGTTATTAAAAAATTACGATATTTTTTTAATCAGATCTCAATTAAAAAGAAGTAACACAATAACCATTATATACAATCTACCATTGTCTATGATGATATACAAGATGAGTAAAAATCCTCAATAATAACTACATATAAGAAAATGAAAGAAAAATTATATAAGGAGGCAAGAGCTCTTTTCATTTTATTTTTTAAATATAAATCTTAGTTACTGATTAGTATATGACGTCATGGAGGATTCTTTATATTAAAAAAAAAATGTGGTTTGTGGAATGTCACATAGAAATATTTTGATATGAATTTTTATATAGAGTATTTGATGTCACCTAATCCCCTTGATATTTTGGGTTTGAAAACCAATAAACATTTTAATCTAGTATAAATATCGAGTGTGAATAAGTTTTTACTATTAATGAACTCCTTGATCATAAATATCTAATGAAAAGATTGTGTCTGATCACAATATATATTTTTATTAACATATAGAAGTTGACGCAATTGCAATTAGTATGATAGCAACATACACTTTCTTCAACAATTTTAAATTTTTTGCTTGTGTTAAATTCTTGTCAACTAGTCGATTTGTGTAAAATATTTATTTTGTTTAAATATTATTTTTAAAGATTAAGTTATGCTATTTTGAAAAATATCATACTGTTAATTATTTAATATTTATAAATAAATAGGAATAACTTTGAATGTTACATAGTTATAGGTGATATGGTTATTAAATTTTTGAAAAACCATCTAATTTGCTAATTCTAAAAATGCATTATTTTCTTATCTCAGTATATTAGGACAATTAAATGAAATTTTCTTATTTTCATAAAAGCAACTTTTTGAATTTAAGATCCAAGGTTTCTTATCATTCAATATTTGAAGAGGGTGTTGTTTCTTAAATCTAAAAAGTTGGATTACATGTTTTAATTGAAATCTACTTATTTTTATACAATAATTTTCAATTGATGATTTAAGATCTAAGGATCATTCTCATTCAAAGGCAAAGGGAGACTATTATTATCATCCATCAAGAACTGATAAACTCTTATAACAATAATCTCACATGATTGGCCATATTTTATTAGACATCAAATTTTCAAAAACAATAAAAAGACCTAATTAATTTTCAAGATTAAAGTGAATAAACTTGAATACAGCACCATAAAATGAAATTGCTACCATAACTTATGAGAATTTATATAATGAAAAAAAAAATCTTACAACAATTTAAAGGTTGTTATTGATGAATTTACCTTGAACACTAGTGCTATCAACCACCGATGAATTCATTTTTAAAACGAATTTTGCTAGCCATATCAAAAGTTACAAACATCTAGCTAATCTTTATGATTTTAAGTGAAAAAATATATTTAGAATTCATAAAAGCGGGGAGGATATGTAAATAAACATACTCATACTTTTGACAAGAAAGTCCGGAATGAAGAAAAATAAAAATGAGTTACATTTTTCACAAAATTTATAATGAACATTATGTGTCTGAAGGAGATTATAGTACAATCATATTTCACCTATAATTTAATTTCAATTTAATTATTAAAGAAATACATTAGGCATAATTGTTAATAAAAGTCTTGAATTGAAAATCTATAAGGATCTTATCTAAACATTAATTTGAACAAATAAAAAAAAGCCTACATGACAAATATGAAATACTAATTATAACCTTTCTAGTTGTAGCATTGTGGGGTGAATATATAATAGTAACTCTTGGATAACCATGTAAAAAATATATTCAATTATTATAATTAAAATTTTTCTAAAAATACACAAGTTTACCAAATTTCTTTAAAAATAGTGTATGTCTAAGATTTATATTTGATTTCTAATGCCATAATATATGGAATAAATTTTAAAAACTATATTTTTATGATAAGAAAGAGAGGTCAGATGTACATAGCAACAAACACCCAAAACACCAAGTCATGGTGAAAAGTATATTTTGTTTCTTGATTAATTCGTACGCATCTCGCTTTGTATAATTCAAGAGTTCATCCCTTTATAATTTCTTGATTAATTTGTACACATCTCGCTTTGTATAATTCAAGAGTTGATCCCTTTACAAGTGGAAAATAATTACTATTTATATGAAACAAAGATTATACAATATGAGCCAATAGAAAAGCTCCACTTAAGTCCTTCGATACTTTATTCAATGAAAATGCTCCACCAGAAAATACTATTATGAGTAAGAGCTAATATTTCCATGTAATTTACTGAATTTTCTAAATATATACCTGAAGTATCCAATTTTATTTGAGACATAGGTCCTTCATCTACTTAGAACCACAAACCCCCACTTTTTTTTATACAAAGATAATCAAGTTAATATGATAATAAGACAGGTTAATGTTAATTGAACTAGTCTATGCTCCAAACACTTAATCAATGAAACTTTTATAGATTTTCTCACTTGATTCCCTGTGACACATCATCATCAAGATCAATGCTAATGTCATGTGTCCAACTCGTGCACAACTATAATAACTTGATCGGTGATTTTTGGCATTATCTGTAAAAATTACTGTTTTACCCTTTCGTAAGTTCCTTTGGGTCTAATTTGAACTATCAGTAAGGTTGACACTGAAATCTTGAGTTTTAAAAATTGAAAATGTGAGTTTTGGCCCTTTTTCACAATTAGGTTATTGAAAAAGTGAGTTTTTGTGTCATTCTGAGTTTTGGAGGTCGG